>JAJMCR010000013.1:0-190489 GCA_030573095.1 Pichia paraexigua | reverse complement strand
TCAACTTTAACAGTATAATATTTAAAGCTTCTATTACTCACAGCTAATCGGAGTTCTGGAATGTGCAACACCGTCTCTCCTATGTGTTGAGCAGAGGGTGCAGTGCAGATGATGAGAGGGTAAACCACCGAAAAGAGAAAAACCCGCGCGTGTGCCGCAAGTGGAGAGATGAAACTGGCTGCGAAGACAGAAACGCTGCTTCGTTACGCATGTTTTTGCTGGCACGCCACAGCAGAAACCACACACACACACGTTATGTCGGAAAAGAAGAGAATCGAAGGGTTGCCATCGTGGATGCTCACGCCGGCGGAGGAGAAGGCGGTGTTGGAGGAGTACCAGAAACAGGTGTGGGTCAAGTGCGACGAATACGTGCAGGCCTTCAAGAAGTGCGAGGCCGGAGCGGGCTACGGCGGCTTTGCCGTTTTGTTCGAGTGCAAGAAGGAGGGCAACGCCATGCGCGCCTGCGTCGACCACCACCACCAGCACCAGTACGTGGACGAGGTCCGAGACGCCTACATCAACAGCAAGCGGGGGCAGACCGCTTCCCCCGCTCCCCCCCTCGCTTCCCCTCAAAACCCCCCAGGGACAGGCGCGGCGTCATCCGCCCTCTAGCTGCGGGGTACCGTCCCGCCTATATAAACTATCTGCCCTCTACTGTGCAACATGGTGTAGCTCACTGTATATACTAGTAACCATACAAAACACTACTACACAACATGTCCTCCTTCTTAGATCGCTGGCTCTCCAGGGAAGCGTCGTCGGCCGACCACAACTCCGGCACCCGTCTCTCCAACACTGGGGCCCAGTACACCAGAACCGCGTCGGTGGGCGGCTCGTCCCAGCTCCCTGCCTCCTACATCGGCACCCCCCACCTGGGCACCACCCCGAACTTGAAAAACGTCCCCTGGGCCTACTACTCCAACGTGGAGCAGACCCGTCGCGCCTCCACCAGCTCTGCAGCGTCGGCGGCGTCGGCGGGCTCAGAAAACGCAAACAGCGTCTGACCAAGGCGCGTCCGGGTGGCAAACTGGGCAAGCTTGGTCAATCTTGACGGTTTGCTCTTGTTAAGCTATCTTTCTCTTTATCCTATCTCTTTCTATATTATCACACACGTTATCTCTATATACTTATCTATACCCTTTAATACTCTTTACTAATGTCATGGCTAGTAATACTAACACTCCGCCTCGTATAATCTTTTCTCACCCCACTTCTAATCAATCTGTTATCAATGACGGCTCAGATAATCAACATGATGATGATGATGCCAAGGAGGTTATCAATCCATTCCCTTCTGCATCAAAACCTTCCTTAAACATCCTAATACCTCAATCGTCCAATTCAAGTTCCCTATCTTCCCCTTTGCCCACTCACTCCCCTACTTCTTCTTCTTCTTCTTCTCCCCTCAAACATCATCACGATGATTTGCAAAATGATCTCACTTCCGTATTAGATAATGCCTTATGCTCAACCTCTTGGATGCCAACTAACAATACCAATACACTACAACTCCCCATCCACGCAAATTCCTCTTCAAATTCAATTCTTAGGCATAGAAAAAAACGTCCAAATTCTTCACTTTCTTCCTCTCCTCGTTCCTCCTTTCATAATGATCTGGAAGCTAATAATAATGCAATACCTTTAAATGATCTGAATTTATCAACTACTCATGGTTCCTCTGATAATGTATCCATCATTTCAATGACTCCGTCCACTGTTCCTTCCACTACTTCTTCTTCAAATACTAATTTTTCCACCTTTTTCATCAATATCTTCTACTATTTTAACCATATATCCCTTTTAGTTAATGCCGATTCAATTGATTTAAAAAGCTTTTTACCTAATCAATCAAATAACGATAATACCAACATTCTGGATATTGATAATGACAACATGGATGATGACTCCTACTCAATAATTAAATATTATTTGGAAGACTTAAATCCTCCCACTTTTACCGCCTTTAAATTTAAAAATTCTTTCACTGATAGTAATAGCAACAACAACAACAACCCTCAATATTTATTCGGTAATTCATTAAAATTATTCCCCCCAAATTCCAAAATACGACAATTTGCTCATTTCTTTATAACTAATCCTCTAACAAATCAATTATCTTTCATTTTATTATCTATTCAAATTGTTTTAACTACTTATCAACAATGGAACTATAAAAATGGTTATGTTTATAATAATAAATATACTTGGATTGATTGGATTTTATTTGCCTTTTATTTATTTTATACTTTTGAAATGTTTATGAAAATCATTTCATTTGGTTTCTTTGATGATTCTCAATTAATTAAATCTTTAAATGTAAACAGATATGAAAATAAATTACAATCCTTTTACAAAAGAATTTTCAAAAAGTTTTTCAAAAAGGAACAAGAAGAAGAAGAAGAAGATGATGATGAAATCATACAACAAGATCATCTTACTATTCAACCATTCGATAATTATAATATTCGTTATGCGTATTTAAGAACTGATTGGAATAGAATCGATTTTATTTCAATTTTATCATTCTGGATTTCATTTGCTATATCATTTAATAAAACAGATACTGAAAAAGTTTTAATTTTTAGATCTTTAATGTGTCTTAGAATTTTAAGATTTTTAAATATTTTTAAAAGTTCAAGAAAAATTTTACGTGGTTTAAAAGATGCAATTATGCAATCAAATAATGTTTTATTATTCTTATTATGTTTTTGGGTTTTATTTTCAATTATTGGGGTTGAATCTTTTAAAACTTCCCTTAGAAGAACTTGTGTTTGGGAAAATCCAAATAATTCAACTGATATTTTCATCAATGAATTCCAATTTTGTGGTTCTTATCTAGATCCAAATACTTTGAAACCTTTACCTTTTATTAATCAATCAAATAAAAATTCTCAAACTATTAAAGGTTTTACTTGTCCAATTAATTCAAAATGTATTTTAGGTGATAATCCTTATAATAATAAAGTTTCATTTGATAATATTGTTCAATCAATGCAATCTGTTTTCGTTATAATATCAGCTAATACTTTCACTGATTTAATGTATTATACTATGGATAGTGATTCAATGGCTGCTTCTTTATTTTTCATCATTTCAATTTTCATACTTGTTGTTTGGTTAGTAAATTTATTTATTGCTGTTATTCTTAATACTTATAAAATGGATAATAGTAATGATGATAATGATAATATTTTTAAATCTTCAAATATTAATAAACAAAAATATGATTCATTAATTAAAAATTCAAGAATTTTACAAATTTATTTTAAACATTTTAATATTATATTTGTTTTAATTATTTTCGTTTGGTTTATTATAAGTTGTTTTAAAACTAGATATAATGGGAAATTTGATGATAAATTTAATACTTGCGATTTTATTACTTCAATAATTTTATTATTTGAAATTGTTTTAAGATTCGGCTTAATTACTTATTCAAGTAATGGGAATTATAAAATTTTCTTTTATTCAAATTCCAATATAATTGATTTATCAATCGGTATATTGTCATTTATTTTTTCATTACCTCCAATTTATAAATCAATTAGTTCTTTAGCTTATGGTTGGTTATCAATATTTGCAATTTTAAGATTTTATAGAATTATTCTATCTATTAAACCAATTAAAAATGCTTGGCAAAATGCGTTAAAAAATACTAAACCAATTGTTGAATTAATTTTATTTAGTATTTTATTATTATTTTTAATTGCTATTATAATGTCAAGATTATTTGAAGGTGTTATACCAGTTGATGAATTAGATGATACTCCTTGGACCATGTATAATTTACCAAATTGTCTTGTTTCTTTATTTATCATAACAACAACTGAAAATTGGACTGATATTTTATATAATTTAGAAAAAAATGCTAATTCAACTTTTTCTGCCTTTTGTTATGCAATTTATTTAATATTTTGGTTTATTTTATCAAATACTATTATTTTATCATTGTTCATTGCTTTAATTACCAATAATTTAGAATTATCAGAAAATGAAAAAAGAATTAATCAAATTAGACAATTCATTAAATCTTGTGTTGAAAGAGTTCATAATAAGAAGAGTACAAATGATGGTTTATATGATCTATTTAAGAATAAATTCGATAGAAACTTTATCTCTGATGATGCAAATATTTTAATTAATAAAATGAATGAAATTTTGATTTCTAGTGGTAATGATCCAATTGATATTAATGAATATTATGATAATCATAATTATATTTCTAAAAAATTTACATTAATTGAAAATTATTTATTTGATAATTTTCCAATTATTAATATAATATTTGAATATACAAATTTTTATTTCCAAAAATTTAAAAAAAGATTATTAAAACGTAAAAATAATAATCATGATATTGAAAATGAATTACTTTTAAATCAAAAACAAAAACAAAAACAAAAACAAAAACAACAACAACAGCAAACTACAATTGATCATTCTTTATTTATATTTACAAATGAAAATCCAATTAGAAGATTTTGTCAAATATTTGTTACACCTTCGAATCTTCAAAGAGTTGAAGGTAGACATCCATCACCTAAATTAATGTATTTGTTTAATGTTTTCATGTTTATAACTTCTGTTGTTTGTGTTATTTTAGCATGTTATGAAACTCCACTTTATAGATTAGCTAAAATGAATGAACATAAAAATGATGATAATTACAAACTTTGGACTGTTTATCCAGATATTGTTTTCTTGGTTTTATTTTCAATTGAATTCACAATGAAAATCATAGCTGATGGCTTTATATTTGGAATTAGAGCTTATCTTAAATCACCTTGGAATTGTATCGATTTAATTGTTTTAATGTCATTTTGGGTTACTGTTATATCTGTTCTTAATAATAATTATTCTTTAATATCTACATTTGGTGCATTTAGAGCTCTAAGAGCTTTTAGATTATTAACAATTACAAAAGAATCTCAAATGATTTTTCAACTTGCAATTTTATCAGGTGCAGTTAAAATTATTTCTGCAACTTTAGTTTCTTTATCTTTATTAATACCATTTTCTTTATGGGGGTTAAATATTTTTAATAATCAATTATCAAGTTGTTCAGATGGTGAATCAACAATTTTTGATTGTTCATTAGAATTTAAAAATCAAGTTTTTAATTGGGAAATTGTAAGTCCAAATTTTGTTAAAAATCCTGAATTACATTTTGATAATTTTTCAACTTCACTTCAATCATTATTTGAAATTTTATCATTAGAAGGTTGGACTGATTTATTATCAAATTTAATGAATATTAATAATACATTTGGTTATCCTCCAAAAGTTTTCAATTCTCCTGGTAATGGAGCTTTTGTTATTATTTTCATCTTTGCTGCAACTGTATTTATTACAAATTTATTCATATCTTTAGTTATCAATAATTATAAAATTCAAACTGGTACTGCATTTTTGAATAATGAACAATATGGTTGGTACGAAGTTAAAAAAGTTTTAAGTAAAGTTAAACCATCTAAAAGAAGAGATGATGGTAAATTAACTGATTTACATAAAAAAATTTATGAATTTATTACAAAAAAGAATGGTATTTGGCAAAATTATATTAATTCTATTTTATTAATTCATTTTTGTGTTTTATTAAGTGAAGCTTATCCAGATTTTTCAATTGGTGAAACAATTAGAAGTTCAATTTTTATATTTACAGTTTCAAATTTGTTAGTTCATTTATTATTATTTCAATATTCTTTAGGTTTTAAAATTTTTTATTCAAATAAATTTAATATTTTCATGATGTTCATAATTATAATTTCTTTAATTTTATTAATAATTTCTTTTAAATATTATGAAATAACAGCATTTTATAATATTAATAAGGCATTTTTAGTTACAATTTTATATTTAGTTACAAAGCAAAGTGATATTTTAAATCAATTATTTAAATATGGTTCAACAGGTTTATTCTCATTATTTACATTAATTTATACATGGTTAATTTTATTTTTAGTTTTTGCAATTGCTTTAAATCAAAAATTTGGATTAACTAAATTAGGTAGTGAAACAAGTGGTAATTTAAATGCTAGAACTGTTACCAAATCTTTAATTATGTTATTTAAAAATAGTTTTGGTGAAGGTTGGAATTATGTTATGAAAGATTTTGAAATTTCATCACCATATTGTACAACAAATTTATTAGGTGACTCAGATTGTGGTAAACCAATAGTTGCAAAAGTATTATTCATTATTTGGAATATTTTATCAATGTATATATTTCTTAACATTTTAATATCTGTGGTTATTAATAATTTCAGTTATGTTTATCATGGATCAGGACCACATAAATTAATTACAAGGGAAGAAATTAGGAAATTTAAAAGATGTTGGAATAATTTCGATATTAATGGTACAGGTTATATTTATGATTTTGATTTATATAAATTTTTACATTCATTAGATGGGATTTTATCATATCATGTATATTCCAAAATTATTTCAATTCCAAATATTCTGAATAATGTTATTGTTGATGATAATGATGAAAATAGTGTTAATGCTGATGATTATTATGTCAGTAGTAGATTTGATGGGTTTTATTATGATAATAATAATAATACTGATAAGAAAACTATTGATGATTTTAATAAGGATATAATTATTAATAATAATAATAATAATGATGGTAATGATAGTATTTATAAATTCAATTTTGACAATTTTAACAATAATAATGTTAATAATGATATTGAAAATTTTACTAATACTGCTAATTTTATTAATTCAACAAGTAATTCCTATGATAATGAATATGATGATACAAATGGATATGACTTTAAAATTAACTTAACTAAATTAAATGAAATTTTATCATTAATTGATTATTCAAATATTAGATTAAGAAGAAGAAGATTTGAAAGATTAGTAAGTGAATTATTATCAATTTCCAAAAAAATTATCAATAATGAAGGTAACGAAATCAGAAAGATTCCATTTAGTGATGCATTAACAATAATTGGTTATTATTCAAGATTTGAAGATAGTACATGTTTAAATTTAGAAGATTTCTTAAGACATTCAATTCAAATTAATTTAATTAATAGAGAATTAAGAAGAGAAAAAATTTTATCAACCATTAAAATGATATTTACAAGATTAAGATATAAATATTTAACTAAAAATTATAATATTGGTAAATTGTTAAAGGATTGTAATTCAAGAAATGAAAAAGATCGTTTAAAATTTAAATTGATCAAATTCTTAAATGGTAAATATTCTTCAATTAATGACATTTTAAAATTTCAATATTTAAATAGAGATAATGAAATAGTTGAAGATTTTGAAACTTATGATAATAATCCAATTTTCAATGATAATTTATATAGGGTTATGTCACAACGTAGTACAAATCCATTTAGTGATATTTATAATGTAAATCATAAAAATGGATATGATCAAAGAGATATTAATGATGATGATGATGATAAAGATAATTATGATTATGATGATAATGATAATGATGATGATGATGTTAAGATTAAAGAAGATTATTATTATAAATAATCAACATCCTGTTTACTTTTGTTTACTTCTATATTAAAAAAATGAATTTTTATCAATAATTACATAGATAATAGCATATTATTATTAATATTAACAGAATTAAATAATGCCTTTTTGATATTGTAGTCTCAGGAAATTGAAGCTAAAACAAATACTAGGATTTCTTTCTTGACACAGTAATATTCAACCAAGGAAACCAATCATTGTTATTTCATATTTCTTATTTATTTCCTTTGGAAGATTAATTTATAAATTATTTATTTAGTATACACAAATTTTTATTATTCTATAATAACTAACGATAACTAATTTTCACTACTATAATTTTCAGTTTTCATATCAGCCAAACCTAAATCTTCATTTTCTTGTTGTGTTCTTTGATATTCTTCAATTTTCATGTTTGGATCAGGGTCAGGTGCATAAACATTTTGAATATAAGATGAAGATAATGGATCAATCATATTAATTGTAAATTTAATTTTACCATCAATTGCACTATCCAATTGATCAAAAAATAAATTCCATCTTGCCTTTGTTTCTGATGACATTGAATCTGAAGTTTGTGTATAAACTCTTGTATGTAATTCTTCTCTAACTTGTCTTAATAAACCTTCAATTGTTGTAAATCTACCACCAAGTGTACCAGGAGTTAAATCTAAGTTTAATTCAGGAATGGACATACCACAAGTTTCAGATTTTAATATATCTCTTGCTAAATCTTCTGGATCATCACAAAATAATGAAATTTTAGTACCATGATCAGGAATTTCACCACCTGTTTTAACTTCATTTGATTTAAATCCACAATGATCACAAACTGTTGACATGATAACAACATCTTTAAAATGTGGTATACTAACTAATTTCATATGTGTTTCACATGGTGCATAACATCCTGAACATGTTGCACGAAATGTTTCAACTTCATTTGAAAAATTTTCAATTTCATTTGCATCTTTACCACTTTCTGTTATTATATGAGATTTTGGGTTTTCATTTACTTTTCCTTCATCATTTTCATGTTTTGCTTTAGCTTCGACTATCCTCTTTGCTACTTCTTCCTTTTCTTTACTGATTTGTTGTTCACGTTGTGCAACTTCATCAGCTGAAATTAAACCTAATTGAACATTTTGTGATGGAGTTCTTGGATACCATGTACAACTCCATTTATGTTGCGGTTCACCAGGAACATATTCAATCCATGAATTACCAGCTGGATCATCAACAATTAATGTTAATGGTAAAGTATTTGGTTCACAATTAATGTATTTTTGAACTTTTAAAATAAATTCTTCAATTTTATTATAAACTTCAGGTTGAACTTCTTTCCTCTTCGGTTGTTCAACTTGTAAATTTTCAATCATTTCGGTTAATAAACCTTCAGGTGTAATTAATTGACCTCTTTGTGGTGGAATTTCAATATCTAATTCAACAAATTTACATAAACATGATTCAGATTTAATAATTTGTCTATTAAAATCTTCAGAACGCTCAATTTTAAGCATATATCTTGATCCCTTTTCTTGAATTTCTGATGCTGGTTGAATTTCACTATTTTTAAACCCACAATGTGGACATGAAAATGACATTAAAACAATTTCTTTGAAATATGGAATACTTGTTAATAACAACCTCGTAACTCCTGTTTTATGACATCTCATACAAAGTGAATCTACTTCTTGAACTGGATGTCCTTGTGCATCTTCTGCACCTGTCTTTCTTAATCCTTGATCATCCACTTCTTCATTTGCTGTATCAGCTTCAGCTGCAAGTTCACCAACTGGTTTGAAAAGATTGTCTTCTTGTTTAGTTTCTTCTTGTGACATCTTGTTATTGTCTATAGTTTTTTGTTTTTTATCTATATGCTGAGAATCAATAGGGTCCATAATCGAAATTAGGATTTATTTAAATACAGAAGAAAATGTGTTATTTATAAGCAATTTTGAAACATATTGTAAATTGCAAATTTCACAAAAAAACTGCTGGAAGCATCCAGAAGAAAAAAAAATTTTTATATTTTTTTTCAGATTGCTTACGTAATAAACATGGAAAATGAAGAAGGCTCAGGAAATAAGTAGTAATTTCGAAACTTACTACTCTTCTTATTCATTAATAATACCTTCAGCTATCAATCCTTTCTTGAAAAAAATCCTAATTTTATCATTAAGACAAACATCATAAACAGATTGACCATCAGACGTTGGTTGTTTCCAATCAGCACCATACTTCACAAGTTGAAGTGCAACATCAGCATGACCTTCAGCTAATGCATGATGTAGAGCTGTTTGTCCAAATGAATCAATAGTATTAAGGGGCGATTTACCTGTTTCAACAAGCATTTGAACCAATTTTTCAGATCCTATAGCTGCTGCTCTGTGTAATGGTAATTGGTTCTTTTTATCCTTAATACGTGCACTTGCTTTCAGATCAACCAATAAATACGATACAATATAATAATAATTTTTACTTACAGCATAATGTAAACATGTTTGACCAGTTGATGTTTGTGCATTGATATCTGCAACTGGTTCATGTGTTGCTAATAATTTAAAAATTTCTAAATTTCCAGTAGATGCAGCAATATGTAATGGATTCCAATTTGAATCATCTACATAATCATCTAGATCAACAACAATTCTCTTTGAGGATTGATCTTTACCATATTTGGATGGATCTAATAAGATTTCTACCAATTCGATATTCTGAAATGATGCTGCCCAATGTAAAGGAGTTCTTGAATCTGCATCTTTGGTAAGTGCCAATTTTGGATCTTCTGAAAGTAATTTTTTCACAATTCCTACATTACCATCCATAACAGCTCTCTGTATATCTGTTGTTGCAATTGACATAGCTTCTTTTTCTTTTTATGGTTATAGTCACTGTCTTTAGAAGAAGGCAAATCTGAGCTTCATAAACCAGCAAAGTACTATACATAACCCCAGAACAAATTACAAGTTCCAAAATCCAAATCGCACTCCGTGCACCGCGAAACTTTAACATGTTTTCCAGCTTTTGCCCTTGCCCAAGTTTAACATTAATAGTTAATTGTTCCTTTAACTTAGGTGTTCCTTTATCTCACAATTAACAAATTTATCATAATGAACAACAACGATTGGCAAAATTTTGCAAAAAACTTACAAAAAAGAGCAGAAGAAATTTCTAAATCATCTTCTGGTCCTGGCCGTAATGGGTTCAGACCAGGTGCAGGTGGTTCTCCAAAGGGTGCTTTATTTGGTGCTGGTGGTTTAGTCTTATTAGGTGCACTTGTAATTGCGGGACAAAGCTCTCTTTATAACGTCAATGGTGGTGAAAGAGCAGTTATTTATGATAGACTGTCTGGTATTAGACCAGAAGTTGTTGGTGAAGGTACTCATTTCAAAATTCCATTTTTACAATTTCCAACCATTTATGATATTAGAGCAAAACCAAGAACTGTTGCTTCATTAACTGGTACTAAAGATTTACAAATGGTTAATATTTCATGTAGAGTTTTAGCAAGACCTGATATTAATCAATTGCCAACAATTCATAGAACTTTGGGTAAAGATTATGATGAAAGAGTTTTACCTTCAATTATTAATGAAGTTTTAAAAGCCGTTGTTGCACAGTTTACTGCAATTCAGTTAATTACTCAAAGAGAACAGGTTTCTAGGCTTGTGAGAGAAAATTTAGTTAGAAGAGGTGCATACTTTAATATTTTATTAGATGACGTTTCATTGACCGCAATGGCCTTCTCACCAGAGTTTTCAACAGCTGTTGAAGCAAAACAAATTTCTCAACAAGATGCACAAAGAGCAACTTTTATTGTTGATAAGGCAATCCAAGAAAAGCAATATATGGTTGTTAAGGCTCAAGGTGAAGCTAAATCTGCTGAATTAATTGGTGATGCTATTAAAAGATCAAAAGATTATGTTGAGTTAAAGAGATTAGAAACCGCAAAAGATATTGCTGAAATTCTCTCAAAATCTCCAAATAGAGTCTTCTTAGATAATGAAGCATTATTATTAAACACTGTTACTGATTCTAGATCAAAGAAATAGTCTATTCAATTTTATCTATTTAAATTACTGTATATATTTTATTTTCCTTATAATTTACTCTTTAAAAACTTTCATGTCGATCTAAGGTTTAAATGCGTTTTTGGTGTTTAACGTATTGTTTTTTCGGGGAATCACGAATATTTTATTAGAATATTTTTGTATAAAGTAATGTAGAAGTTGAAGGAACAGACGTAGTTAAACGCTAGAAATCAATTGTTTAAAAAAAATAATAATGTATGAAAGTGATAAAAAAAATGCAACATATAAAAATACACGGATTAGTCAAAAGTAATTAAGTTAAGTTAATTCTTAAAAGAATTTAGTTTAAGCGACAACAGCAACTAATGATGGGTTAGCAGCAACAGCACCATTACTCTTGGTGTTAAGCCATTTCAAGTATTCAACAACCTTTGCCTTGATTTCATCATTAGCAAATTGATTTAATCTTTCAATATTTTCTTCTCTACCTAAAGTACTTTCAGCAACTAATTTATCCTTTTCAGCTTCTTTAACAAAGACACCAGCAAAGAAATTAATAATTAATGGAGTATTGGCATTAATCCATGGATTTTCTTCGGATGATAACTTAATGACTAATTCAAAAATTGGAGTATTTTCTTCAAAACCGGTTTCTAATGGTAAATGTTCAAATAATGCTGGTAAGATTGCATCAACTGGAACACCGGCTTGGTGTTTTAATGCCATACGCGCAACACAACCACATGCATTTGCAAATGTTCTATTAATTGTTTCGGCAGTTTCTTCATCACCATCTTCATTCTTTAAAGCTTCTTTATCTGCTTTGTTTAATAATTTGGACAATGCTTGTAAAATCGTTGGGTATGCAGATGACGCATCAAATGTTGCGAATTCAATTGCAATACCAACACCATAAGCAGCATTACCACGAACTTCACTTGACTTATCATTTGTTAATTTATTAACGAAAATTTCAAGTAGTTCTTGAGCGTATGGATTATTTGCCTTCATACCATTAGTAATTTCTGCAAGACAACCAAGGGTTGAAACTCTCTTGTTCTTTGATTTAGAATTAATTTGTGAGTAAATTAAATCTTTGAATTGTGCAAAAATTTGAGCAAATTCAGTATCAAGTGCAGTTGATAATGAAATTAAAACTTCTAATGCAGAGTCATAAACAATCGCATCAGTTTCGTTAGTATCTTCATCGGATGGAAGATCTTCATCCTTTTCTTGGCAAGGGTGAGTACCCTTCAGGATTAAGTTTAATTGTTCTAATAAAGTAGATAATGATTTTGAATCACTATCATCAATAACTGCAATCTTACCTAAATCTTTGGCATATTCATAAAATGCATCAAGACAAGTAATAATTGTGTTAATATCAACTTCGTCAACAAGTAATTCAGCAGTGTTTTCTCTAACATTTTTAATCAAAGCAGCAGTGGTTTCATTTAATCCAAAACAATCATGCATAGATTTAGTAATCTTCCACATGATAGAAACACAACTACCACCAATGGAGAAAGATTCAGTAATTTGTTGGACTAAAACACCGAAAACACCTTCAACATAAGGAGCAAATGCTGACTTAGTACCAACCGCTAACTCACCTAGTGCAACTAAAGCAACTTCTTTTTCAGTTGCAATACCAGAAGCAAAGTTTAAGTTTTCTGCTAATGCTTGATCATCATCTTCTTCTTCGTTAACATTTAATTGGAATTCATCTTGTTCTAAACATTTTTGAATTTCTGGAATAATTTTTGGTAAGAAAGAAGAAAATTGCTCACCGTAAACTTTGGCCATATTTGAAATAAATGCAAAACCTGCTTCTCTTAATCTTGAGTTATCACAGTTAATTGCAGAGTATGAACCATTCATTAAAGGTTCAGCATATGGACCAAATGCTTCACTGCCAACAGCTCTTGCCATTGATGAAATATTTTCAAAAGTTTGAGCACGTAATTCAATATCATCTTCAGTCATACCTGCAATATCATCCATATTTGCAATAAATTTTTCTAATAACTTAATTGAGTTTTCAAAATATGGAGTGAAGTATTTTCCTGAAGCATAAGCAACAGAACCAATTGCTGAAACAATTGCTGATTTTAATGATGATGATTGAGCAGAATCTAACATAACAAAAAGTTTATTCATTAATGGCTCAATATAGTTCTTAATTGCATCTGATGCCATATATTCAATTAAAGTATCTAATGCATAAGTTGCAAACTTGTAAACTAAAATCTTATCAGTTGAGTCAATAATTGAAATAATTGGTTGTAATAAAGTTTCGTAATATTCTGCAACTGCATCCTTTAATGATTCGCCCAGAATTGCTAAACATTTAAGTGCAGCAGCTTTAACGATAATAGAATTATCGTGAAGACCAGCAGTGATCATTTGGATAATTTTTGGTAGTTGGACACTCAAGTAATCTGGACCACCTTCAACACAAGCAGAAATTGCTAATAATATTGCTCTTCTTTCATAAGGATTTTGAGAAGACAGCATAGCTGATGATGCTTCTAAAATTGGTTGAATAACTTGATTTGGTGGTAATTCATAAGCTAAAATATTAAGCAGTCTAATCGCTAATGCAGGTGGTTCATCTTCTTCATTTTCATTTTCTTCGGATTCAGTGCTTAATTGATCTTCAACAGTATCATCTTCTTCACTTGCAATACGTAAGGCAGTTTGGGTTAATTGATGACCTATTTGAGCTTGAATAATTTTTGATTTTCTGTATGAAACACATTGAGTTAAGTTACTTAAAGCATAACCACGAATTTGTGATTCAACGTCAGTATTAATTGCAGTTTCCATCATGAAATGCACAATTGTAAGGAAATTATCACCTAAAAGTTTCATATCTAACATAACTAAATAATTGAAAGCAGTGAATAATTCTTTAGTCTTATCAACATCATCATAATTCAATGAGTTCTTTAAAATTTGCAACATACTTGGAATCAATGATGAGAATGGGCCAGCTAATGAAGCAACTAAGGCTTCATCTTCATCAATTGCGCCTGATAAAGCTTCTAAACAAAGAACAGTATTAATTTGAACAACTGGAGATTCAGTATCTTGTAAAGTAGATGCAAATAATTCTAAGAATGAACCACTATGTTCATTCCAAGATAATGGTAATTGTTCTAAAATACAATATAAAATGAAAGTTGCAGTTTCTCTTGTTTGTTTGTTAGAATCAGTTGCAGCAGCAACTAAGGATTGTAAAAGAGATGGCCATTTATCAGATTCAATATCAACATATGCAATATCAGCAATTAATCTTGAAGTAGAATGTCTAATATCTTGCTTTTCATAAGTGAAAGCAAATGGTAAAACAGAATCTCTAATTGATTGTTGAATAGAATCATCTAATTCATCCCAGTATTTTTCAACTAATTTCTTTGCTTCGACAGCTGCTAATTTTTTAACACCATCATTATTAGAAGTTTGTAAAATTTGGATTAAAGCTGGTAAAGAAACGGTTTTATTAAAAAATTCATTCTTTAAATGAGCGGTTGCTTGTTTAATGGCTTCATTGTCTGGTAATAAAACCATAGACAAAGTGTTTTCCAAAGATTGAACGAATTGTTGGTCCATTTTGATGCTGGGGATCAAACAAATAGTAGATACAGAAGAAAAAGGAAATAAAAGACCTAATACAGTACAATTCCAAAAAAAAAAATTCAGATCAAAAAATTTTCAAAATTTTCCACAAAACGGTAGAGAGGACGTAAACAATTAATCAACGTCGACCGACGCAGTTTTTTGCTAGCATCTATTTTCAATCATGAATTTATCATGAGCTTCAGGGCAAGAAGTTCCGTCTTTCATGTCTGAATGTCTTGTTTTTCCTTTCAACCATCCAATTTGAGACAATTATTATCAAAATGTCCTCAAAAACTTTGTTTCAAGCTTACAATGTAGCTTCCGGAATTTCAAAAGTTTTGAAACAATCTGTCGAAGTGGCTACTGAAAATTGTACACTTTTACAATCAATTAGGGGTAATGACGAATTATTCCACGAAGCAAAGGTTCTTTCTGAGACCGCAAGGGCAAAAACTGCAAACAGACCATTTGATAAAGATAATGTTACGCCATTGGCACATCACAAAGATGAATTTGGTGATCATGAGGTTGATATTTATAAGTTGGCTAGATCGAAATCAAATAAGGCACGTCATCCAAATAGACATCACCACCACCACGAAAGAAATGATCGCCTTGAACAACTCCCTGAACAAGATATATTTAAGCTTGCTAAATCGGAATCAAATAAAGTTCGTAAGCAATCCAATCAACAACAAAAACGTGAATTTCATACATCAAGAAGATTATATAAAGATGATAAAGATGATAACATTACTACTGCTATTGGCCACAAAGAGCAACCTGCCACAAAATTAACACAAGCTCCAATTCCATCGTCAAGATTAGGTCGTCTGTTTCATTATGGTTCGCTAGCTGCGTCAATGGGTGCTCATGTCTTGAAAGATACTGCAACACACTATGCGAGAACAGGTAAGGTTCCGGAAATTAAATCGGTTCTTCTATCACCACGTAATATTGAATTGATGGCCAGAAAGTTTTCTCAAATGAGGGGAGCTGCGTTAAAGGTCGGTCAAATGTTGTCATTTCAGGATAACTCGGTTCTACCAGCTGATGTTCAACAAATTTTACTAAGAGTTCAGAATAATGCGCATTACATGCCAGCTGATCAATTGGAAAAGACTATTTCTTTCGAATTAGGTGATGAATGGAGAAGACGTTTATTTGCAAGTTTTGACGATATCCCAATTGCAGCTGCTTCAATTGGTCAAGTCCATACAGCGGTCACAAGAAAAGAGCTAGATCAAGTTGTTGTTAAAGTTCAATATCCGGGTGTTGCAGACTCGATTGATTCCGATTTAGATAATATTTTAACTTTATTAACATCAACAAAATTACTACCACCTGGTATGTTTTTAGAAAAATCAATTGCCAATGCAAGAGTTGAATTAAAATGGGAATGTGATTACATAAGGGAGGCCTCAAATGTTGTTAGATATAAGGAAATGTTAGCTAGTGAACCTGCATTTGAGGTTCCAAAGATTTACCATGATTTGAGTGATGAACATGTTCTTACGATGCAAAGAATGAAAGGTATTGAAATTGCAAAGGGTACTTGGTCTCAAGACATTAAAAATAAAATCTCAAGTGAAATCATGACTCTAACATTGATGGAAATTTACAAATTTAGATTTATGCAAACTGATCCAAATTGGGCAAATTTCTTATATAATGAAGAAACTGGAAAAGTTGAATTATTAGATTTTGGTGCATGTAGAGATTTTGATGAATCATTTACAAGACCATACACTAACTGTTTACGTGCTGCAGTCAAGCAAGACCGTGAAATGGCAAAAAAGTACTCAATTGAATTAGGATTTTTAACTGGTTTAGAATCGGAAGCAATGACAAATGCACATGTTGATTCAATTATGGTTTTAGGTGAACCATTTAGAGAAGCTAATGAAAATGGTTTATATGATTTTGAAAATCAAACAATTACTGATAGAGTTCGTACAAATATTCGCCTAATGTTAAATGAAAGGTTAACTCCACCGCCTGAAGAAACTTATTCATTACATAGAAAATTAAGCGGTTCTTATTTGTTATGTGCTAGAATGAAAGCTAAAATTCCTGCAAAGAAAATATTTGAAGATGTTATTGGACTTGATTATGAATAGATTTTATACTTTTTGTTACTTGTAAATAGATTTTTTTTTATTATTTATATTTTTAATAATTAGACTAAGAGATTTTACAAAATGTTGAAGATTATTTTTATGTATAGTAAAGATTTGATCGTACTTTTCTGTTCATGTTAATTCTAAAGTCTCTTCATCAATTTTACCAAATAATCCGGTAACTTCATTCATTAACTTCTCCAATTCATTGAGAATAGAATTAGTGACTAAACAGTAAGAGTAAAATAAAACAAAATCTGTGTTTTCTAATCCTGCAATTTTACCAATTGATTTTCTAGATTCAACCGTCTTTCTAACATCTGCCAATTTGATCATTAACTTATTCATTGCATTATCAGTTGATGTCGGATAACTTGCTAATGGTAAACCCAATTTCATTGCAGATGCAAGCATATAGAATATTGAAAATACACGATTCTGTAACTCGTTAATTTCAACTTTTAGATTATCTAAAACAATTGATTCAATTGGCGTTAATAATGGATCAATGTCAACGATCGAATTAATATTTTCATAAGCGTTTAGGATGCCTTCTGTGTAAGCCATTAGTTTTGTATAAGTGGCAGTTGGAAATGCACCTTTTAATCTTAATTCCATTGGAGCCTGCTTCAACAGAGTTCTTAATTCATTCATAATTGAATGACAGTCGTTTAAACCCCTTAATCCATCCAATCTATTTTGTTGAAAATCATCAAAATGATTATTTAAAGCACCTCGTTTCCAAATAATACCCATTCTTAGCCATAAAACTGAAAAACCTCTCTTAATTCTACCTCTTGCAGTAACCGGGAATAGGGTCATAGTAATTATAATTGCCCAAAAAACACCAAAACTAACACCAAGATATCTATGAAATGCAATTTCCCCAATAATTGGATCACCACCACCTTCCCAGTCACCATCATCAGGCAAGCCAATTAATGACATTGAGTAAGAATATAAAACCGTTAAATTATAAGTTAATAAAATAAATCTACCAAAGGCATTATTTGCTTTCCAATTGAGGATAATGTTAAAACATGGAATTGAAACAAAAAATCCAAACACCGCCATGATTACAACATTTGGATAAAATAATTTCCAAACAAAATATGCTGTAACTGCACCAACAAAAGTGCCTAAAAATCTCCATTTGATGGTCATTGTTGTACCGCCCAATGATTTATTCATTATAATGCAAAATGTCACTAATGCCCATTCGCCTCTCCATTCAATAAAAAATTTTCTAGTACTATCTAAAAATGCCAAAGATGCTAAGATTAAAGCTCCTAAACCAACCCTAAAACCAAATTGAAAATCAACACCTCTTGTGAATTTTAGAACTTTCCAAATTCTATAATTAATAGACATTCTGGATGAAGATGTTGTTATTTCTGATGATAAAATTTGATCTCTTTCAATATCAATAAGAGGTCTTCGACCTCTTTGCCAAATTTTCAAAAAATTTAGTGATTTAATGGGATCTTCATTGTAATCTAATAGATGATTTAAAATTGTTAAAAAGGTTTCCAATTCTGTTGAAAACTGTGTGATCGAAAAGGAAAAATTACCACAAGTAGCAGCAACTTCTTCCTGATTGAGTTTATCCGTATTCTTACCAAGATTTCGTTTCAAAATATCTTGTTTATACAATGAATCAATAGCTTTCTGTTGGTGCTTTTCAAATAATTGCTTTGCAATTGACAAGCTTCTTGAATATTGCCTAACAATATATTCAACTGAATCTTTTTCATTAAATAACTTATCATTTACAATTTCTTTCATAGTAACAACAAAAGATGTGGTACCTGGACCAAGATGATACAAAAATAATTCAATTAGTTCCTCAGGTTTTTCAACGGCATTTGTATCAACTTCAACATCATCATCCAACTCACCCGTGTAGTCTTCTGATAATAAAGGTAGAATTTCACAATTTTTGTCGACTTCCTCATCAGTTCTACTTTTATGTTTAAGTTTATTATAGTATTCGATCATTTCCCACTTGAATTCAACAGCTCGTCTTAATCCACCTAGGTCGGCGACTAATCTCTTCTGGGAAGATACTAAATCACGATATAAGTGATATTCCTTTTCCCTACCAAATATTAGGCATTCAAACATGGTTTCTTCAAGTGGGCCGTTTAACTTATTCAAACTATCATTTAAATTTTTGAAGTATTTTTCAATGTGTAATTTATCAGATTTAATTTTTTCCGATGACCAATCATTTGATATAAAAGTATCACATAAAATCACTAATGTATCACCAATTAATGATTTAACAGTATTTATATTTTTTATTAATGTTTTCTTTGCCCAATTTTTTAGTATTGTAAAACATATGAAAACAGAAACAAGACATCCAGATAGAACACATGAAATAATACTTGTAATTTTATCCCATGGTATAAGAAAATTTGAATTATTTGTGGTTAACAGACTTGAATAAACTTTAATAATACAAGAAATTATTAAGATTGCAGCTAATGAACATGCAGTATTGAAAGTTTGTTTACAAACTCTATGTTTCCAAAATGAAATTAATCCTAAAGATGTAGAAGTTATAAGTAGTGTAATAACAATTAAAAATGAAGACTCGATTGATACGTTGTTTTGTTCAATATATTTTGAGATGAAGAAAAAAGTTGAAACACTTATACCTATACCAAAAACTAACGAAAATGATACAAACATTAAAGCCTGTAACATTGAACCAACAGACCTTGAAGGATGGAAATAAACAACAACAGTACAGGTTAAGTGTTTTGAATCTGAAGTACCCAAAAAGCGTGAAATAGTCGGTGAATAAACAGCCAATGATGCAATAAAATATGCAATTGATGCTTTCAAAATAGGTTTCGTGATAAGAGATCTAATGTACGAAACGAATAAGATAAATTTATTTAGAAGTTCAGATTGATTTGACAGTATTTCATTATTCAGTGACTGTGCTCTTTGTTGCTGTGGTGCAGCTAACTCATTCCATGTTGAATATGATCTTGTTAATTTACGACCTGTTTTAGCATCAATAATTGAACTTTTTCTATGTGGAGATATTAAAAATGAAGAGATGGATTTGGCCCTTACTAATGGACTTCTTACATTATCAGGTACAATGTCACTATTAATATTAGTTGTATTATCATCATTATTTACAGATTCTGTAATAGTAAAATCTGCTAAATCGTCATCATCAAGTGTGTCAACATGTTCATGTGTATCCACAAGTATCTTGGAATCAGTATTAGGCATAATGCCTTCAATGATCTTTAGATTTTGTTATAAATAAAAGACAAAGTTCGTCTGTTTCAGATAACGCTGAAAATAGTTTAAATATGCTTGAAAACTTGATTAATTTTACGTAATATTTTTTTTATTCTCCATTTCACAAACATTTAATCAAATTTTTGATTATTGAATGGATAGGTTATTTAATGGCAACAGTATATTCATTAAAAATGATTCAATGTATATAGCAGTTGTATCGTTTGTTGTAATTTTTAACAAGACTTAAAATAATCATTTAAAATGTTTAAGACGTGTCTTGAAAAAATATCTTAATTATCTTACGGTTAACAATGTATAAAAACAAATAATATTACGTAATCGGTGCTGTCTGGGCTCAAAAAAATCTGAACTTTGCTTTGCAAGACTTCGTAGCCGAGTGGTATAAAGGGCGCATCACAGAATGTGGATCGAAACACAGTGCGGCACAATAGATGCTCTGTTTATTTACGTTTGCCTTCCAATTAAAAACGGTCTATTACAATTATTTAATTATCTGCTATTGCCATCTTTAGGTTCAAAGAAGTAAAGAATGTCTGAATTGCATGAAGTTGCTCCAGAACCTATAAATTTTATTCCAGGCCCTGGTATTCCAGGCCCCGGCATTCCATCCAACTTACCGAATACTGGTAATACACATCCATATTTAACAAAAAGTATTTCAATATTAAGTATACTCCAACAATATTCAGTTATTCCATTTAGTGGATTTGCAATTATTCATATATTTGGCGTTGTTATAACACCTGCAATATTTGGACCAGAGACAGGTAATGACATGATTGGAATTGGTAGAGAATTATATCACGTCCCAATTATTGAGTATGGTATTCTAATTAGTTCCGGAATACATGTTTTAAGTGGTATTTTGCTTAATTTTACCAGAAAATACTACAATTATGTCAAATACGGTAAATCTAGGGTTAAGAAAAACATTAAGAAAGAAGGTCTTGAAAAAAGTTTGAAAATTAATGGTAAAATAGAGGATGAAGAAGTCAAAGATATCAATGAAGGATTAGGTGGTTTAACATCAATTGTTGGTGCAGGATCGAGACCATCAATAACCTCCAGATTTTTGGGATTAAGCCCATTGTCTTTTTCAGGGTATATACTTTTGATTTTGCTTAGTGGCCATGTATTTTATGAAAGAATTGCACCACTTTCAGTTGATGGTGACAGTTCAATGGTTGATTTAAGTTACATTGCCTACGGATTACAAGACACTTTTTGGAAAACATTTACATTGCTCAATATGCTTGTTGTAACAGCCACATATCACATGTGTGTTGGTTGGAATAGATACTTGCGTCGTTTTACGCTGAGACAGCGTAAAAAAACATATCAAACGCTAGTTGTGTTTGCTGTGATGGGAGTTGTGTCACTTCTTCGAATCAAAGGCCTGCCTGTTTTTGCTTCAGCAGCCAAGCGGTTTGATCTTTATGTAAAATACTTAGGATTTCTGTAAAATATCCATATAATGTACAACACGTAAGAACTGGGAAAAATGCTAAAAAGAAACACACTGGCGCACCGTTTTTCCTGTCTCCGCGTATTGCCCAATGGGGTAATTGTTGCTGAGGTTAAGTTTAATGCGGGGTCGCCTTTATGATTAAAGAAAAGTATAAAATAGAGAGAGAATCCGTTCTGTTAAGCCGGGGAGATATATTATTCCTTTTCTTTTCACAACGTGGCAAATTACTATCTGCTATGCATTCTTCAACGACACTGCCTTACGGGAATACCCGTATGCCGTTCTCAAATGTAGATTCAATTTTTGACAAGTTTTCAAAATGTTATCCTGACACAAATACGTCGGAAAAAGTTTTAAAGTATTCAGATTTCCAGAAGTTACTTTCATCTGATGATTTACAACACAATGAGTTTGTATACTTATCCCAGATTGCATCTTATATACCTCTAGACATTCCAAATATACTGTTTATTGTCTCCGACTTTGATAATAAAGGTTACGTAATGAAGGAAGATTTTATCAAATTTTCGAACCAATTGTTATTCCCACATTCAAATACCGACTTAGATATTGATATAAATAAACTATTATTTTATATCTGTAAAATTTATGAAAAAAAGACATCATTATCAAACACCGTTGATCCTTCAATTTATAATCTGAACTCCCCAATATCTCAGGATAGTTTCATAGATTTAGTATCAAATTACAATAAAACAGATTTACCATATTTTCAATATCTTTTAAATTCAAAGAATATTTCAAATAACTTAGACTTTTCAATGTTTTGTAAATTAATGGATGGCTTACCAAAAGTTAAATTCGAAAGATCTTATGAAAATTTGAAAAATTCAAACAATAAAATTACGCCAGATCAATTAAAATTAATTGCTCAGACTATTTTTTATGATAAATTATCTCCTACCATTGCTGATCATTTAGAAATTTTTGCACAAAACAAGTATGGCAATGAAATAAGTCATGATGATTCATATGAATTGTTACGACTGTTTAGAGATTTACCAAAATTAAACTATTTGACTTTTGAAAAAATTTCAAATAATTCAAATGACTTAAACTTTTTATTAACTTCGAATGGCTTGTTCAATTATATTCAATCATCATCAAATGAGAAATCAAATCATTTAAAATCAATTACAAAGGATGAAATTTTATTATATTTTAGTTGGATTCGTTATACTTCTGAACATTTAAAAAATAACCCATCAATTGATTCTGATGAATTGTTGGCAATACTGACTGATGATATGGTGACTACTAATGAAGTTTCGAATACTCTATCAGATTCACCTTCTAACAATTTTTTACATGTTTTCAAACCTTTACATTCTTTTATTTTAGGTTCATTAGCTGGAATGATTGGTGCAACAATCGTTTATCCAATTGATATTGTGAAGACTCGAATGCAAAATCAAAAGGGTAATTCATTATATTCGTCGTATCTTGATTGTTTTAAAAAATTACTTAGAAATGAAGGTTTCCTTGGAATGTATTCAGGTTTGTTACCTCAAATTATTGGTGTTGCTCCTGAAAAGGCAATTAAATTAACTCTGAATGACTTGATTCGTGGAATAGGTAAAAAACAATCAAGTAATGGTGAAATAACATTACCCTGGGAAGTATTGGCTGGTTCAACTGCAGGTTTATGTCAAGTTATCGTTACAAACCCTTTAGAAGTTTCCAAAATTAGATTACAGATTCAAGGTGAAGCTATTAGACAATTAAAAGAACAGGGGAAAATTGTTCAGCCAAAAACTGCGCTTGATGTTGTACGTGAATTAGGTTTTAAAGGTTTATATAGAGGTGCACCTGCTTGTTTGTTACGTGATATTCCTTTTTCATCAATTTATTTTCCAACCTATGCGAATATCAAAAAAATAATATTTGGGTTAGATCCAACTAAACCAGGTGGAAGATCCAATTTAGAAACTTGGGAACTTTTAGTTTCAGGAGCATTAGCTGGTCTGCCCGCAGCATTTTTAACCACACCATGCGACGTCATTAAAACTAGAATTCAGAGTAAACCGAAACCTGGTGTTGAAGCTTATAGAAGTATTGTTCCAACTTTCAAGAGAATTTTGGTTGAAGAAGGTCCAAGGGCATTTTTTAAAGGTGGTGTTGCTCGTGTCTGTAGATCTTCTCCACAGTTTGGTTTTACATTAGCTGCTTATGAATTCTTTCAAAAAACTGTACCCTTAAGCTTGTTTTATGACGGCTCAAACAATAAAAATGTTTTATCATCACCATCATCATCATCATCCACAATTACATTCCCATCATCTTCTATTTCAATATCTGAGAATTCTAAAAGATTTAAATTGTCATCATCTGCTTCATCGTCAGATCTGAATCCAACATTGCTTGCATTAACAAAATATTATAAATCTTTAGAATCAGAAACTTTTATTGACCCAAAATCAAATTCTACTAAATAACAAATTTGAATGTTTATGAAATGTTTTTGTACTCTGGACTACTACGATACCCATTTTTAATTTCTTTGATAATAATTACGACTTTTTGAAAAAAACTTTTTTATTACATAATTTATTTTCCTTTATAAACAAAAGTTTTATATGCCATTTGATAAACCAATTTAATGATTAAATAATTTAATAACAGAATCAATCTTCAAAAATGCCAATATCAATTAAAAATTCTGATTTAACGACCTTTTCATTGTAGTCCTTATTTCTAAAAATGTAACGGCCAACTTGCTGGCCATTTTCAACAAGAAAACAAGCCTGAAACAACATTCTTAATGCTTTTGTCTGTGATTTTTCATTAGCTCTCAAATTGTTTTTTTGGACATCTTGAGTCAACAAAAAATCAGAACATTTGTCCTCACTTAAACTGTCTTCTATATCCCAATCTCTAGCTTTATTTGTACGCAACAAATTTGGATAAAATTTAAGGTACTTTGATAAATTTTCCTTATTTATTTCAAATTTATACAATGTTGATATTGCAGGATTTTCGTAATTTAAATCTGGATTTTGTACTGGTGTTATTAGACCCGTTTGTGTAGTTTTATTTGTATTAATATTTTCTTTATCTTTAGAATAAGTTGTTATGTTGTTGAAATTTTTCATTGCAACTGACTTTATATGCGCTTGTTGTCTTTCATAATGCTTTGAAATGAACTTGGGTAATGATTTAATATTCACTGCTCTATCACCCACAAATTTTTCATATTCAGGATTTTTAGTAAAATCTTCTGGATACCAAAATCTATGAAATTTGGGATTTTTTGTGAAATTGATTTTTTCTGGAATTATTGGATTATTATTATGTAACTCGTAATCTTGTGAATCATCAACTTGTGATACATCAAAGAACGGATCATCACTCATTATTTCACTTTTGATCATTTTTGCGTTCATAGTATCCAAATTATCTGAAAATAACCTTCGCTTAACATGTTTGGTAGATTCAGCGTAATTATTCAAAGTATCTTCTATCCCAAGTTCAGATTTGATTGGTGAGACATCTGTTAAATCTAAATCCTCTTCAGCTTCACGATTCAAATTTGGATTTGTTTCCATATCGCTCAAAACCGTGTCTTGTGTGAGTAATGTTCGTTGTGAAGGATTTTTTTGTTTGTTTGATGATTCAGCCTGACATTCTAACTGATTGGTAACTTTATCAAATCCGTGTTCACTAAGTATTGTATCTTGTGTTTGTAACTGAGAACTCACGTAATTTTCTTTACTATTATTTATTTGATAAACTTTAGATTCTAATTCCATATTATGTTTCTTTAGCATTTGATTTTCTTTCCTTAAGTTTCGAATCTCTACTTTTTGATCATTCAAGATTTTTTGTGTCTCTTCATCCCTTAAAAGTTGACTTATTTTGATCAGATGGTCCCAAAGTTCATAACTTATGACTTTAGATCGATTCATGATATTGTTTATTATATTATTGTTTGGGCAACACGTAAAGATGAGCAAGCTCAGTACAAAATTCACAAAAAGATTGTACGCGTTAATCAAATTTATTTCCAAATCGGGTAAATATTAGTGTTCTAATGTTATTGATATACATAAAGAATGAATATGAACGTGTTTTTACCTATTTATCATAAACAGCAAAAATAAAGAAGTTAAAATTCATTATAGAACAAACTTGTAAAATATTTAATTCCTCTAAATATCCTTATAGTTCGTCTCTTGCGTGATTATTAATTTAAATTTATACAAAAACTAAAAAAATCCATAATAATGTCTATACAAATAACAAATACAATACCCACAATGATTTACAAAAAGCTAGAAAATAGATTGAAACAGTTAAACACCAGCAGCAATCCCAAACTTTCTCCACCAATCAGATTGACCCCACATACCTTCTTTCGTAACTCTAATTGCATTCATTGCACTCTGTGGTGCTGTAAACTCAACTTGATGCCCTTTAACTTTTAAATCTTCAAGCAGTGAATTATCCATCGGAGTTTCAGCAAATAAACTCTCCGGTAATAGTTGATGATGGATTCTCGGGTTTGCGATTGCATTAGTGATATCTTTACCTTGAAAGAAAACACGAACAATACCTTCTAAAATGGCGTTTGTGATTCTTGAACCGCCAGCGGCTCCAATGACTAGTTCTAAGTTATTTTCAGAATCAACAATAATTGTTTGTGCAGACGAAGATAATGGCCTCTTATAAGGTTCAATATAGTTATAAATCGATGGTTGTAATCCAAATGCGTTTCTTGTATGTGGTAATGAAAAATCGTCCAGCTCATTGTTCATTATGACACCAGTTTGTGGATCATGCACACATGATCCAAAAAGTAAATTAATCGTAGTTGTTAAAACGACAGCATCACCATTTTCATCAGTTACACTTAATGTAGATGTACCATGTGGATCATTTGGTTCATAAGCTGGGTTATAATGTTCCCAATTATGTGTTTTGTTGTCATTAAGCTTAAATAATACATCATTAATATAATCTTGAGATAAAAACTTTGCATACCTTTCCTTCTTTTCAAGTATTTCAGGCTCATTTCTATTATAAATCCCAATATCTCCTAAATATGATCTTGTTGCTGCCATCCATTTCATAACTTCTATTAATTTGTGAGTTTCAACTGACGTCAAAGCACTACCATCACATTCAAACTTTTCGAGTTGATTTAAAATGGATAAACCTGAAATCAATGATAACCCACTTGAAGCGCCATTTGCTGAATAAACTGTTAAATTATTGTTGGTAAAATTATTCAGTTTTAAAGCTTTTTCAACGATAACGTCATACATTCCAAAATCCGATGGGGTAATTATACCTTCCCATTCTTGAACCTTTGCAGAGATTGATCTTGCAATGTAATCATTTGGATCGTAGAATGAAAGTGCACCATTTTTGGCAATATAACGTAAAGTTTTGGCTAACCCAGGCCGCTTCATTAAATCACCTTCTTCCAATAAAGTATTCGAATTTTCTTTGAAAACAAAATCCCAGTCCTTACGAAAATATTGGAATGCATGTAATTGTGCTTGTAATGCAAACGCTAATCTTTTATCAATTTTCCAACCATTTTCAACTAATTCAGCAATTGGTAATACTAAATCTTCCCATTTCAATATTCCAGATCCATGTAATTTATATAGTTTCCACAATCCCATTAATTCACCAGGTATACCAGATGATAAGCCACCATACTTAATTTTGTATTCTTGATTTTTAAACATGTTTGATGACGCTAAACCAGGTGCCATTTCTCTTGCGTCGATACTTATTACACCATCGAATCGCTTACTTGTAATAAATGCACCACCTCCAATACCACTTGAAAACATCGTATCTGTTGCACCAATGCACAGGCATGTTGTAATTGCTGCATCTGCTGCATTACCACCTTTTTGTAAAATTTTTACTCCAATCTTTGAACAGTACTCAGAATCCGATGCAACCATACCATATTTTGAAAATGCTGTCATGTTAGTTTTTGGATTCCATGTTGCTTCCCTTTTAAAGGGAACATGTGCTGGTATTTTAGGGATTGTTGGAAATGGCACATCTTCACTTTCCGTTATAGTCTTAAATAACCAGAACAGGATCAGAGCTGTTATTGAATAGTACGTTAACTCAACAGCTTTGGGTTTGTGTCGTTTCTGATTATACATCATGTACTTGTATTTGTTAGCGTATTTGCAAAGATTAACTAGGGACAGAAAAGAAACGACTGATTAGATAATGTCAAAAATACTCGCCAGTCTGTGTATTTCTTTTTGTCATCCATCGAATCCACAGTTTTTTCCAAGATATTTATAGGTTTTATATAAGCAGTTCCCGCTGATATATCCCCCACCTAAGCTTTACGTATTACGCTTGATTTAATAATCAAAACTATCACTGCTTATGCTTATTAAGAGCCATATTACTAATAGTACTCTTAATGGAGATAATCGGAATTTATAAGATCGAATCAAGAAAATCATCTTCATTTTGATCTAGAACAATTTTTGGACGTGGTTTATTAGAGGTAGGCTTTGCATTCACTTTAATATCATGAGATGAAGTATTTATAAGTGAATCTAAATCAAAGGTTTGTGCAGGGTTAGTTTTTTCAACTTTATCTCTCAAATTAACACCCAGCACTGCTTCAACTAAATCATCCAAATCATCAGATTTTTTGATCTGTGACACTTTATTTAATCTATTGTTGACTATATGCTTATAATTATCTTTACCGACTTCTGATTGAAGCTCTAACACTTTTGCACGTTCACCCTTATTATTAATTTTATCTAACTGACTTTTCAATTGTGCCATTTGTTTCTTATGGTTAATTTTTTGTTGCAACTTTAGAAAATTATTCTTTTCTTCTTCCGTAAATTCTCGTATCTCACCCCTTTTATTATTATCGTTGTGTTTTTCACTGTCATCATCATCATCCAATTTCCAAGTTAATAAGTCGCCAGCTTTTAGTTTTCTTAATCCTCTAATTTCTTGTGATCTTTCGAACATATCCTTACTTTCTTTGATATCACCATTTTTCAATTTGTCAGAAACTTGGGCTCTCATATATTGCAAGCGATCTTCTTCTTCTTGTTTAATTGCGTTTAGTTGGGCAATATACTCTGGATCTTTTAATATACTCTCATCAACAATAGGATCTACAAAACGCCACAAATTGGAAGATTTTTTGATTCTTTCAAACTTCTTATTGTCATTTTCATCATCTTCACTGTGATCAGAGTTTGTATTTTCATTGTCACTTTCACTTCTAGCCTCATTTGCATTTTTACCACTTGTGTCTATATATGTTAAATCTTGACTTCCATTTACTTTTTGTGCCGAATTTTTTTCCTGTTTGGCATGCTTACGTTCAACAGCCTTTTTGGCTTTATACTTCCATTTATCGTTATGTAAAACCATTGTAACTGTATGACTATAAAAAGAGGTTTGTATAAGTACATTGGCAAAATGAATTTCAAATAAAAAAATATCAACTGTTCCAAAAACGGAAATTTATGCGAAGTATTCATCTATACAATAATTTATTTTTATTTACAACTTGTAGTATCGCAATAAATTACCGTAATGTTTTTTTTAAAATATGATGAAGTACGTACACAATTTTACATTTATAAACACAATTAACAAAAACCGTTTTAGTTTTTACTTTCTTTTTTTTTGGATGTTTTGCTATCTTTTTTCTAATTTTAGTTTCTTGATAAATGTCCTACTCTTTCAGGATATCATCTTCATAAAAGAAGCTTTCTAAATCTGTTTCAAAAGCAATTTTAACCTTATTTTTTGTCTTGGCCTTTCGCGTATCACTCTTACATTTAATCCAATGTCTGAAATAACCAATTAATCTATTATCTTTGGCTTCTTCATTTGCACGAGGAATAATAATGGCATCTTTACATTTTGAGCAATATGCATATTGAGTATTAGTAATCAAACCAAAAACAGGTGGATCACACTCAGTTCCATCACACTTAACACCATGGTTTGTATTAAGGTGATGTTTATATGCGGATGTATTAAAATCTCTAAAAACAATATCCAAATCCATTTGTTTAGAAAGTGGACAATATGGACATAAACCTTCTTTCTTAGTGCAATCAACCTTTTCCCTAATAATATAACTTGTATAAAAATTCAGATTTTGACCACACCACCTCATTGCAGGTTTTGGATATTTACATTTTAAATTAATTTTATAAACCCAACCATCAACATTTTGATAACTATCAAAATCTTCAATCTTTGCAAAATTTGGCTGTAAAGCATTCAGTGTTGTATCTTTAAGAAAGCTCAGATCTAAGTATTGGATGCCTTTTTTTTCAAAAAGTACACTTGCAACATTCTTAATGTTTACGTAAAGAAACTGTTTTGATATAAAATTCCAATATTGTGTGTTTTTATGAAAGAACTGAGCGTCTATAATCGTTGGAGGTCTATTTCTTTTGTGATGTTTCTTAAGATTCATATTTGCAGCAAAAAAAGAAGTGGTAGCAGAGATAGGGTTTGATGCCTCTTCTGGTAATGTTGATACATTAGACTCTTAATCCCCAAATAGACTTTTCATGTCCGAGAAAAAATCCTCATAGTATTTTTGTTACCATCATTGTTTTCTTTCTTTATTAAAGTCTCTTCACTCTAAGCTCTGTAATTTGTACTAAAATGATTACTTTCCTTTATTTCTCTAGGAAAGCCATCTTTTCTGACAAAATTTGAAGTTTGTTTAGCATCAAGATCAGGTGGTTGTTCTTTGTTAAAGTAGGGTTCATTCAAATGAAATATCTGACCAAGAAAAGCATTTAAAACAATATCATCATCTAAAAAATATTATTATAAAACTCAATACTATTAGTTTAATTTGAGTTATTAGTATTCAGAAAGTTAGACATATTATCAATGTTAAAACTTGTTGTTTTGGATTTTCTATTTGGTTTCTTGATTTTACTAGAAAAAGAACTTGTTAAAAAATTACTCTCAACTTTAGTAACTGTTTTGGTTGGTGATACACTAGATGTAGTTTCAAAGGACAATATATTATTATTGATTTCACATTCAAAACGATTTTCAATAAAATTAGTTGCTTTAGGAGACAAGCCAAAAGAACAGATCTTAAATATTTCAAATGCTTTATTTGAATAAGCATATGTTTATTCACCAACGGTATCTATATCAATATGTTCACTTTTAATACCAATCAAATAGCATTTTTTTCTTGTATGTTTTTATTTTTGCCTTCTGTCTTGCATGTAGCTTCCAGAAAGAGTTTATCACCAGCATCATCAAAGGTATCATTGATATATGTTAAAAGAGTTTCAATATCATAATTATTTGTGGCAGTGGGATCAAAAGCAATCGTATTATTTGAATTGTTTACTCAGTTTTTTATTTCTTTACGGAGATAATTAATGTTAATTTGATAATTACTTTTGGTACCGAATAAACTATTATACACATCGTCATTAATATTAGCTTTTACTGCTGAGTATTCTATTTTGTCATTTTGTTTATTATCATCTTTGTTAAAATTTGTTTTATTTGTATTAGATTAAAACGCTACATCAAGACACTTACTAATTGAATTTTTATTCAAATCTCCAAACTGAACATTATTATATTTATTTTTGGCTAAATCGTAATTATTGTAAAACATTTTGAAGTAGAAAACAAAAAGTAAAAACTGAAAGCAAAAATAATTATATTTTTAATTATCTCAAAATATTGCAATAATTGATAGCTCCACAGAAACTTTTAAAAACACAACCAGTGTGATAACGAAAGGGCATAGTCAAAAACACTTGTAAAGTTTGTAAAAGCTTAGGAAGGAAGGATTCCTTTTATAGAAAAGATTTTGGAGTGAGTGCAATGTTTACAATTTATAAATATGTATTTGAAAATTCAACATAAATTAAACCCCCTGTGTAATACACATCAGTTGTCATTATTTGCAGTAAATAGTAAGATATATTAGCAGTAACTGGTAGTAAAAGAATAAAAACTTTGACCTGATAGCTGTGAAAGCACCTTGATAACTTCCTAAACAGGAAGTTTTCGGAGATACGCGCCTTCAAAATTCCCAATCTAGTAATTCAAATTAATATCTAAAAAAAAATTCTAGGTTTTGTAAGCCAAATTCAACACAAAAAATGGTAGAAACTGTAAATTAAATGAAAATGCAAGACCACTTTTTTGTGCATAAACCATATCCCAATGCATTAAAGATTTTAGAGTCCTTTCTAATTGTTATTTTCCGTAGAATTACTGTCCATTAATAAGACCTTATAATATAAAACATGAAGTTTAGATAAACACATTTTTACAGCATAATAGTTCCTATATCCAAAATACAAAGAAATTTTTACAAAAACATGGTTTACAAAGTAGGTAAAGCAATTCAAAAAACCGAAAGAAAATTTGATATCACAAAACAAAATATTCATTATCATTTTGTTTCGGTGGAATTTTTTAAAGAAGTAATTTCGCAAATGTCATAATGCTCCAAATTATCGCAGGAGTTTATTTGAATTGTTGTACAAATATGGTGCATAATAAGCATATCAGCTGCAGCGACTTTACATCAAATTCCTAAAATTTACAAAATTAACTAAAATAATAAATTTATGTGTGAAAAAAAATTCTAAACACGACTAATCAATGAACAATGTAAAAGCCCACGTTCAAATGCTAGTGCTTCATCTAAAGTGTTGTAATTGTCATGATTTTGAAAGATCTCGAGCTTGACTACGTTGTTTTGAATTAAAATAAATTTGTCCTTGAACCGTCACATTGTATGATTCCTTGTAAATTCTTTTATAATTACTGAAAAATCAACAAAGATAATGGTTTACCGACAAAACAAATATTGGAACAACTATGTCACAAAAGGTAACTGTAACGTGATCTGTTTGCAGTGATTATTGATTTAGTAAATTTGATATTTAAAAATCTAAAAAATTAATTAAATAACTATAGAAAAGTAGAAAAACAAGAAAAAAATACATAAACAAATAACAATTAAAAAAATACATTAAACCTTTTCATCATTGACTTCACCAACAGCATATTTAATTTCACCACCTTTTGAAACAACAGAATCAATAACTTGAAACTCTTCTTCATTTGAAGTTATTATATTGTCATGATCCAAATTACTCTTTGGACCTTCATAAATTTTATGAGCATAAATGTAGAACCAAGCAATTGCTAAGAACAATGAAGCATAATAAACCAAAACAGTCCAATTCATTGCATCTGGGGTATTATCAGCACCTCTATATTGTGGGAAACATAGAATTGGAATCATTAATGTTGTGTATGAAACTGCTAATATACCGGAAGGGAGAGAAAATTTACCTAAATTCCATGGTCCTGGCTTAAAAAAGTGACGTGCATATGTGATTCTTAACAAAGTTGGAATAGTGAAGGAGATAAAAGAACCGATTGCACCAACTGAAAAAATTGCGTCAATTGCAACACCACCGAACATCAATAAACATAGTAAATTACCAATCATCCAATTTAACCAAACAGCATTAACAGGGGTTCCGGTTGTTTTATTAACCCGACACCAAAGCTTTGAAAATGGAAAACAATTATCACGAGAATAAGAGAATAAAACTCTTGATGCGGCAATCATACAAGATTCTGTCATTGAGAATGCTAAGATAATGGCAAAAGATGAAAGACATAAACATGAAGGTCTATTTAAAATTTGATTTAAAAAGGAAACATAGGGTTGTGCTAAATCATCATTAACTGCTGCTTCAACATCAACAATTGTATAAGCCATTGCTAGTTGGAAAACAAAACCTAATAAGCCACCAACAGTTGCAGTTAACACAATTGCTCTTGGAGTTGCAACTTGTGCATTTGAACATTCTTCTGCTAAATGGAAAGGAGAATCAAAACCTGACATTGTCCAAATAACGGCCATAAAACTCATTAAAATGGAAATCCCATCAGGCCACTGAGTAAAATTTTCCAAACCCCAAGCAATTTTATTATCATTAAATTTAGGTAAACCTTGTTCAACTCTAGTATTACCACCTAAAATCACAACAAAAGAAATAAAAAGAAGAATCAAGTTGAGAACTGTTGACCCTGAATTAATCCAAGCAATCCATTTAGTTGGTAATGAAGCAACAATAGCAGCAGCAAAAGTAAAACCTAAAGTCAATAAATAACAGTGCCAGGTCTCATATTCATAAGTATCATCAGTAATTTGTTTTAAAGATAAAACCATTGAAGCACCACCATAAGCAACGGATGGAGCAGCAGTAATTTGAACGAAATAGTTTGACCAACCAACAATCCAGGATAAAATTGCTTTATATTTTGGAGGTGCCAACATTGCAGTGGCATAATATAAACCACCAGAAGTCGGGAAAGCAGAAGCAATTTCCGCCATTGAGAACGCTACACCTAAAACACCAGTCATACCAACAAGATAACCCCAGGTAAGACCTGCATTACCTGCATAAGCTAACGAGTACCATAAAGTTGAAGCAATTGAAGGTAATAAACCTAAAACTGAAAAGGAAACACCGAATGTAGTCCAAAGTGAAAACTCTCTTTTAAATTCTTGTTTATAACCTAGTGCTAAAATCACAGCCTCATCATGGTCAACTGCGTGATCAATCACAAGTTTTTCTTTATGACCAGACAAAACGGAAGTGATATTCATATCATCAACAGATATAATTGTTGAAGTTGATTTAACATTGTGTATATCAGATGCGGACATTGTTGTGAACGATTGCGTTTGAATATTGAATTATATTACTTATAACCCTAAATTGGACAACGGTGATGATCAGGGTTGTTGTATAGTTTTAAGTATAAAGCAAGTGTAACCAAAGAAAGCGAAAAAGTAAAAAACGAATGAAAAATTTGAGTTATGCCTTTGGTTTATAAATACTATTCCTTGTCTTTTATGAAAATGCACTAGTGATTTATCTCTGATAAGCAATAGATAGTGCATCACCAATTCTCTAGATTAACAAATTATGAAAAATATTCTTAGCGCAGCAAAACACTGATAAGGTTGTTTCCCTTTTGGGAAGGTCCACTCCGGCCACAAATAGGGCTACACCTTCCCTTTACATACCACCGCACAGCCTTGCACTGCCCGGAAGGCACTTTATTGGGAAAGTACATCATTTCTACAAAGATCCAAATGAGCTTGGCAATATCTGATACTGAAAGTAAGATTTTTCCAAAGGCTGTCAACTACTAAATAATAATAATAATTATATAATAATGGGAAAGTAAAATTTGAATCAACAATATTTAAATAATAATGTCCAACTCTACAATAAATATACATTCCATGACATATCAAATGCATCCGATGCTTTATGGTATGTATCCTTTGTAAAATGTGACATATTTGATTATTTAATCATGTTGACTGAAGTTTTTCTTTCATATTAAACTCACTATCCGTATTTCAGTCCTCTTTTATAAAAGCCTCTATAATGTTTCTTTTATTCACATTACGGGCATTATTACACTGAAAAAATCTTTGATAATGCCCGTTCTTGGCATGCAATAAACATTGGTGATTATTTAATACGTGTGGGCTATTCTGAGCTTCAACGCTAACAGTTGAAACCCGACAGAGAAGCTTGGTGGCGACGCAAAGGACAATTTTAACTTTAAAGGGCACTTCTTACAATACTTTCTTTTTAGAAATGATAACGTGAAAGAAATAAATACACCATCAAGTGAAAACTTTGCTACACTAGGCACTTTAAAAATATAATAATAGTAAACTTACCTGAAAATGTCAGACTTTCAACAAGAAATTGAGCAAATAGCCACAAACAAAGACAGAATCCGTGGGAGAAGAAATAATATTAAAACCTCAAATAATAAAATTAATGTAAAAAAAGCTTTGATTAAAAGGAATTAAGATTTTACTTAGAGGAATAAATATGCTATTCAAAAAAACAAAAAAGTATTTGAAGAGGAACTTAAGGTCATTCAAAAAAATAAAGATGAAATAATTGGTGAGAATACTGGTTTAACTCCCATGATTGCTCCGTTGTTAAATAAAATTTAGCAACAGTAACAGCAATGAATAAGGAACAGAAATAAAGCACAACCAGAGATATTTGATCAATTGTGTTAATTTTATTCATGATCAAACATTCAGTACATTACTATTTGTAATCGGCACGGCACCCGACTCACTTCCCAAAATTACGTGCATTGGAGACATCCATGCATTAACGAAAGCTCAGGTGCAGATGTATCTGGTTGGATAGGGGAAACCTGATACTGTTGAAGAATTGGAAATGAAAAAGGAATTGATCATGTTCCATGGCGTATCCTGTATTGCCGCAGGAAGGGCATTTAAACAGCCCGAATCCAACAAGCAAGAATAGGACTGATGGCTCATGGTTCAAATAATGGTCATTTTTATATCTTTTATATCTAAGTACATGTATATTATACATTAAAATCATACCATAACCATATCCTATTTTAAATGAAACATTATTACTTAATTTTCCTGTAAGTTTTCCCTGATCTGTGAAATAACTGCAATATGAACATTAGGATTAGTTTGAAGTAGTGAAATTGAAATTCTAGTTTTTTTTACTTCATTCTTTCTTTCTTAACAATAGTTTACAGTTTAAATAATTACATCAGCGGATATTACTACAAATGGTTTAACGCTGCAATAGGTGATACTCTTTTGGATTTATTAAACTAAATTATACAACCCATCATTGTTACTAAAGGGATTTCAATACTACTATTCTTGCTGAAAAAAATATAATCAAAGCAAGAGCAAAAATATAACTTATTCATGCATAAGTATTCACATATAAAGTTATAACTTAATGACATAGTTGTATTACTGAAAATAAAGAGTATGCTATATATTTGAATATCGACTAAACCATACCTTTATAAGGTATAAATCTCGTTTATTCAACTCATTTCAAATGGAATAAGTCTTTTCAATTTTCAAATAATTTTTTTTTGTATATCTAGTTTCTTTATTTTTTGTTATTTTTCTACATTTCTATTATTTAACACGAATCTAAATAATCTCTAGGCCGCAAGGCTAGCACCAACAAACACCTTTTTTTTTACCACAAAAACTATGCATTTAATCACTGACTTCAGTGACGTATTGAACAACTCTTATTAAATAGATATTTTAATAAATGAAATGTATGGCCTACTTTTTGCGATTTTTCTTCTGTACTTTTTTTTTATATTGCGAATGATAGTTTCTGTAAAAAGTACATCATGAAATTCTGTTTTTGCTACCTCCTGTATTCGAGTTCTGTATTCTGTGTTCTGTGGTTTCTTACTATATAAGCAACAATGTTTTGCTTATTCATAATCTTGTACTTGAACTATTTTATTCTGTTGTTCTGTTTTTTTTTTGCAATCAATTTTATATAAAAAAGCTATTCAACCTACCATGCAATTTCAATTGGTTAACTTAATATTTTTATTGTTAACCACGTTGGCAACCCTTATTGAACCTAATTTACCAGCAAACAACTCAACTAACGAGTTAGTATCTTCTAAAAATTTTGTTGATGATTATATCTATTCAAACATTTACAGAGCTGCAACGTATGCTGCATTATCTTACTGTACAAAATATGATGACATTTTACTTGGTGATTTAAAACAAGCATGTCCTTGTAGATTATGCTATGAGTCAGAAGATGGTATATTTGTTGAACATATTTATAAAGGTAAGGTTTCTGCAGTTGTTTTCAGAGATGATAATTTGAAGGAGATAATTTTTGCTATTAAAGGTACGACAACAAATCATGAATGGTTTATGGATTTCAAAATTATGCCAATCCCATACCATTCATTATCAAAAAGAAAGAAAAATTGGTCCAAGTTTTGGAAATTTAGTTCTAAATGTAAAGGTTGTACAATTCATAAAGGTTTTTATGATGGTTCAAAAATAATATATGACAATCTATTTAGTAAAGTTGTACAATTATTAGAAGAATATGATGATTATAAGTTAGTTGTTACTGGACATTCATTAGGCGGTGCTTTAGCTCCTATTATTGCTAATGAATTTTTACCACTTCATAGAGATGTTAATGTTATTACGTTTGGTGCTCCTAAGATTGGCAATGGTTTCTTCTCCAAATGGATGGATAAGGCTTGGAATACGTTAGAACATTATGATAATGTTAATTCTATGTTTCATTCTAATTCTTATGTAAGAATTACCCATAAATCTGATATAGTTCCTTTACTTCCAAAAAGACAAATGGGTTACAAACATAGTGGTATTAATGTTTATTTTGATAAAAATAAAGAACCTATGACAGTGGAAAATATCAAAATTAAAAGTTTTACAATACAAACTTTAACTGAACAAGATGAAGTAATTGAAGATGAAGAGAATTCTAAAATTATTGAAAATACTAAAGACATAAAAAAACCTATGGATAGTCATCGAGTTTATCTTCTCAGAATGAATCAGTGTAATTCTGGAAGTAAAAGCTAGCTGTGCCTGGAAATTGAGAAATCAAACAAAAAAATTGCTCGATTATCGATTATTTTGCATTTTCAACGTGAATCTAAAAAAGCAACCGTTTTCCAAATTTTTATCTATTACACTTTTAACCTTTTGTCATTACCTTTTTCTTTAACATTTTGTATAGCTCTTTCTATAACATTAAATGTCTGTTTACGTTTTGGGCGCTGGTGGTGTTGGAACACTTATCGCATCATCACTTACAAAAAAATTCAATGTTAATTTTATAGTTAGAAATTTAGAAAAGATAAATAATCTGAAACAAACAAACAATTCATTTTCAATAAAAAGACTTTATGACAATAACAAAGTTTTAAATTATAAAATAAATGGAGGTTTCCAAATTCAGAGTTTGCCTGACGACAAGATTAGTTTTTTATTAGTTTGTGTTAAAACTTTTGATACTGTTAAATCTCTGACTCCATTACTGGATAAAATCAACAATAAAACACGAATTTTATTGGTTCAAAATGGTATGGGTGTTATTGATGAGCTATACGCAAAAGTATGGAAAAATGTTGAAGAAAGACCAATTATCTATCAAGGTGTCATATCTCATGGTGTTTGGCAATCTCCGGACAATTCAAATACTTATAATTATAATCATGCAGGTTTTGGTTATCTTAAAATTTGTCAAATCCCAAAAGATTTCAATAATATAACTGATGATGATAGCAAAGATATCAAAACAGATTTAGTTATTAAATCTTTATTAGATGGTGATCTGAACGTTACTTCTCATTCTTACGAGGAATTATTGGTTTATCAAATTCAAAAACTTTTAGTCAATTGTTGTATGAATTCAACAACTTCGATTGTGGATTCAATTAATTATAACATTTCAAATTCAGAATTAGTAGATAAATTATTTACTTCAATTGTTACAGAAAGTTTTTACGTTTTATTTAAATCATATCCAATTTTAAAAACTTCAAAATTAGCAAGTGAATTATTGACAGTTGAAAAGCAAGTTGCCTTTGTGAAGTATGTTGGATTTAAAATAAATAGTAAAAATTCAACAAGTATGCGCCAAGATGTTTTAAACTTACGTGATACTGAGATTGATTACATTAATGGTCACATTGTTGCAAAAGCTTTGGAAAATAGCTTACCAGCTCCAATTAATAGTACAATTTCAAATTTAGTTAAGATTAAGTTAATGGTCAATAGAAGAGTGGCAGAAGAACAATTAGAATTATAGACACTTTTTTTTTATAAATATAAACATTTTATAGATGTGTAGTGTATGATCACCAAGAAATATTCAGTATTACAAAATTTTAGTGAAGTCCTGAATACACGTTTATCTTTAGTAGAAATATTTTTAATGCGGAACTAAGATTGATCAGAATTTTAAAAATTCTAAACATATACTTTTTTCGTTTACCCATAAAAAGCCAAACTTTAAACTCATGAACTGGCAAAAGATTATATTACCGAAATATGAAATTGATTTATCCACAGTTTTGAGAAGTGGTCAAGCATTCAGATGGAGAAACATAAATAACGTTTGGTCATGTGCTTTAAATAATCAAATTATACTGATTAAAGAAACCATTGATAAAAATAACGAATCAAATCAGATTATTGAATATTTGAGTATAAAAAACGATGAAGAAAATCACAACTCTAAGGACTTGCCCGAATTTTTTAATGAGTATTTTAATCTATCCATATCCACAAAAGAATTACATCTACATTGGTCAAAAAATGATTTATATTTTCCACAATTTAACAATAAAGATATCAAAATCAAGCCAGAAAATTTACTAGTAACACCACCAACAAGTGCAACACAAACCCCGGAACCATTGCCATTATTTCCGAAAGGTGTTAGAATATTATCACAAGATCCATGGGAGACTTTGATATCGTTTATAATTTCATCCAACAACAACATCAAAAGAATTTCTCAATTGTGTGAAATTTTATGTATATCATATGGCAAATTAATTGGTACTTTCAATAACGTTCCATATTTTTCCTTTCCTAAACCAAACGAGTTTTTTAAATTAGAAGAAAACGAAAAACCAACACCATTACAACTAAATAAACTGGAAACAGAATTAAGAGTTTTAGGTTTCGGATATCGTGCAAAATATATCATGAAAACAGTTAATAAAATGATTGAAGATCAAGAATTATATCAAAAATTAATCAATTCAAAAACGACTTGGAAAGATGAAGATATCAAATCAGATGAATTATGTGTTGAGTTTTTACGTGAATTTGACGGTGTTGGACCGAAAGTTGCAGATTGTGTCGCTTTAATGGGATGCCATAGACACGATTTGGTTCCAGTTGATACACATGTTTGGAATATACTAAGAAATAGATATCGTAATGAATTCAATAAATGGGTTGATTTATTGGATGATAATTTATTAACTATACCAAAGTCAAATTTGAAAAAATCTTTATCTAATAAATCTGTTGATGTTAAAATATACCCATTTGTTAAACAGTTTTTTAAAGATTATTGGAAGATTAAATCAGGTTGGGCGCAAGCTGTAGTTTTTGCTGGTATTGTAAAGTTAGATAATGGTATAAATAGTGTGGAAGATGTTGAAAAGTTAATAAATAAGGTGAACGAATTGAAAAAAAATGTTATTGAGAATAATGACATAGATCAACCAAAGGTTAAGAGGCATAAAGCAAAATAACTTCACTAGCGTATGTCAATTTTTACAAATTTTGCAAATGTGTAATATTTAAATTAAATAGTATTCCGTAATATTACATATGGATAGAAAATAGAAAATAAGAAACATCACAAGAGCTTTACATAAATAGTAATAAAATTGTAACATCATTATAAGACAACATTCTTTGCTAATTTTTTCTTATATTCAGCAATCGAGGAATTCCATCTAGTTGCAGTTTGATTTTCAACGACGAAAATATCCTTTGCAATCTTATCTAATAATCTGAAATCATGTGAAACGACAACGACACCACCATTGAAATTATTAATTGCAACAGCTAATGAATCAATAGTTGGAATATCTAAACCATTAGTAGGTTCATCCAGTAATAAGATATTTGGTTTTTCAAGAGCTAATAATGCGAAAACAACTCTTGAACGTTGACCTTCAGAAAGTGTTGCCATTTGAGAAGTTTGTCCTTCACCAGTTAAACCGAAACGACCTAGTTGACCTCTCCAGTATTGATAATCTTGTGAAACATGAGAATATTTATCTCTGACGAATTCTAATGGAGATTTAGTTAAATCTAATTGATCTGCAGAATGTTGAGAATAAACACCTAATTTAATATGTGTATGACGAGAAACTCTACCCTTTTGTGGTTGTAATTCACCAGTCATAATTTTTAATAAAGTGGATTTACCCACACCATTTGGTCCAACTAATGCAACTCTTGAATCCATATCAACACCAAAGGAAAGATCGTCATATAAGTTATTTTCTGGCTTACCATCATAAGCAAAGGAAATATCATCGAATGATAAAACTGGAGGTGGTAAACGTTCAACTTCAGTGAAACTGAAGTTAAAAACTTTATCAGGAACAACTGGTTGAATTAAACCATCAGCTTCCATCTTATCTAAAATCTTTTGTCTCGATTTTGCTTGCTTAACTAAATTAGCATAAGTACCAGCGGAAGCAATGAATTTCTTAATATGTGCAATTTCATCTTGTTGTTTAGTATATTGTTTCATTTGATTAGTTTCTTGTTCTTCTCTTGTCTTTGCATAAGCATCATAATTACCACCATACATTAATAATTGTTTCATTCTCATATCAATCATATTTGAACAAACACCATTTAAGAAATCTTGAGAATGTGAAACTAAAATTAAAATTCTATCGAATCTACTTAAGTAAGCTTCCAACCAAACACATGCTTCTAAATCTAAATGGGCAGTTGGATCATCTAATAATAATAATGTTGGTTTAACGAATAATGCTTTTGCTAATGCAACTCTCATTCTCCAACCACCAGACATATCTTTAGTTTTCTTCTTAATAGTCTTTCCGTTGAAACCTAAACCAGTTAAAATAACTGCAGCTCTTGATTCAAAAGTTGAAGGATCCATTTCATCGATTCTTTCATATAATGGTTCTAATAATAAAGATTCTGGACCATCATCAACAATAATATCTTCAACTTCTTTTTCTAATTTGGCTAAAGTTGCTTCAGCTTCTCTAACAACATATTCTAAAGCAGAATATTCGGTTGGTTCAGCAGGTTCATTTAATAAATAAACATCGATATTTTCTGGAACAGGATATTCTCTTGCAGCTAATGCTCTTAAGAAAGTAGATTTACCACAACCGTTTTCACCTAATAAACCGTATCTTCTACCATAATTTAATTCAAGTGTTGAATCTTGGATTAAAACTTTACCATGGAAAAGTAACGAGACAGAAGATAATTTAATATCTCTAGAAGTAACAAGAGAATCTAAAACACCGGTGGTAACTCTATCAGATAAACCATCCTTATCTTGTTGAAGCTTCAATTTTTGAATTGCTTCAGCAGCAGAATCACCATCATCTTGGTTTTCTAACTTTTCCTTTTCCTTCTTGGTTAACTTCTTCTTAGTTTTACCTTCTGCAAGCTTAGCAGCCTTCTTTGCGTCTCTCTTAGCCTTAGATGCGGAAACAGACATTGTGTGGATTGAGTCCAGAAAGTAGTATAAAAAATAATGTCGTTATCCAATAACCTATCCTACAATACATCTTCGTTTTTTTTTTCAAATGAAAAAAAATAAAATTTTTCAATTTTTCTATACGTCGATAGTCGCAAGAAAACAGAAAGAATAAATAAAAAAGTAGTCCCTACGTAATATAAGGCGTGAAAACTAATAAGTAGCTAGCTATGACGTTTTACTGAAAAGTCATCCCAATGGGAATATCAATTTTGTGTGTGGTTTTTACTCCTTTTTTTGTCAGACATATTAGTTAGCAACTGGAAACCGAAGTTACAGTTTTCGTATAGTCGACATCACTTATATAATCAATTTTTTTTGTAGGGTTGGTGGAATGGTGGAAGAATGTTGAATGACATCTGCACAGAGTCTATTTCTGCAGGTAAATACTTACTGTCTAAACATAATAAAGGGTTTTGCTAGCCTTTCTAACCCAAAATGAAGTGTTTGCCGGTTAGTAGGGTATGATCTCATAGTGCGTCTAACGCCGAAGAAACGCACTAATCGCATGAAGAAAAATAGTAGTGCGTGGCTTTTTTTAGAAGGACGCGAAAAAAATAAAATTTTTTCTCTGTCCCAAAACAGACAACAGGGTGATGATGTGCCATTCACTGATAGGATAATAATAGAGATCTGATGTGGTGCTTTCAAAGTTCTATTATATTTCACTCTGTCTTTTGTTCTTCCCTTCCCTTGTGACAACAACCATGAATGTTATCAGATACGTAAGGCACATTCTTTTACCTCCAAAAAAGGGGGATATTAGACTTAGATGTGAAATTGCTACAGGCACCTCAGAAAAATACTCTCATTATGATGTGGCTTTTAAAAAGGGTTTAGACGAAGATGAAGATGTTGTTGTTGATGTCAATGACCTTGACAATTCAAGCGACTTGGATGATTCCAAGTTCAATAAATACTTTTTCTCGTTCCGTAACTTCATTAATTCCTGTTTTGCTAAACAAAAGGAGGAATTTCATGCCGTTGAAGAATTAGAAGAAAATGAGTACTATGTTACCTCCCCATTAGATACTTTTATTGGTTATGCAGTTGAAGTCGCTGGTTCGATTTATGTTCTAGCGTTAGCTTCAGCTTTATTAATTGGATGGATTATTTGGGGTGCTTTAACTGGTGCAACTGACACTTGGCAGATTGTCATGCAAGATGGTCAATCTATCCAAACTTATGTTTGGAATACCTTCCTTATGAGACAACAACTAGACAATAATGATAGAATGTTATTATTATATGGTAAATTAAAGAGTAGATCATTGACACATAAAAAATTGTTAAAAGAATTAGTTGAAAATAGAGAATCTACTAACGTGGATATTGATTCTTTAGGACAGCTAATTAATAAAGAAGAAGAATTTGAAAATAGAGCTGATATTGAATATCGAAGTAAATCACTTTATGATAGAATTAGTTATGCCTTCAGTGGTGTTGTTGGTAGTTTACCAATGGTCATTATTTATTGGTTAGGTATATTCACATGGATTGGTTGTGGTGCGGTTCCAATTAATGAAGGTACAAGTGATGCACCTGATATGGAAAAATTTTCAAATACTTGGCAAATGTATGTTAATACTGCAACTGCAATTGAATTATTAATCACTACTATCTTTTTAGAAAATGTTAGAAATAGAGAAGGTCATTATATTATGCAACAAACTAAAACTTTTGATGAATTAGATTCAAATTTAGAATACCTTTTAAGAGATATGAATAAAGACTATACCGAAAATGAATTGGTTGTTGTTGAAAGACCACCAAGAGATAAAGTTCAAAAGTGTATTAGTTTGTATGCGCATATTGTTGGTAATGGTCTAGGATTAATTATTTCAATTTGCGTTTTTGCTGCTTGGATTGGTATTGGTAATGTGATGCATTGGAGTGCAAATTGGTGGTTGGTTATTGGTTCTTATACAGGTTTGGTTGGTTTTATTGATGGTTTTGCGTTAAGAGAAATTTTCTTTTCAATTACAAAATATGAATCTATAAAGTTCAATGATTTATTAGATGATTCACAAGAATTATTAGACATTGCCGGTATTCCAATTGAATTAGAAAAGCCAAAGGTTAAACCAACAGTTTCAAATAGAGTTTCACTTGCAATTAACAGCATTTGTTCAAATAAATGGTCAGTTGTTTTAGCAGTTTTAGTCGTTCTAGGTTTGGTCATTTTTGCAAGTGTACTGTTATGGTCAGAAACTGCACAATTAGTTGCTAACACTCCAACTATGATTATCGAAGGTTTCTTTTTACTTATTTTAGTGCAAGCTCATAATTGGGCATGTAAGGAAAGATGTTTACTATTAACTGAATTAACAAAGAGTAGAATTTTGATTCATGATTACATTAGAAAACATATTTCATAATTGAATTATCAATCTACATGGCTTTACTTTTTATTTATATAAATTTAATTTCAGCTTTTGACTACTTTCTTGGATTGCATTGGTTTTCTTATTTTTGTTTTTTAGCATTCATCATTACATTGTGTTATTTATTTAAATAACTAAAGTTTATATATAAACATAGAATAATTAGAAGTGTATTAATTTTGAACTGTTATTTTATTCAGAATTAAAATGGATTGGTCCATTTAAAACCACCATACATTTGATTCATTTCGTCTTGTAAAAGCTGAGATAATTTAACATTGTCCCTTAAACAAATCCATTGACCTTTATGCAAATCAAATCGTTTAGGACCACTAATAGGAGAACTTAACCAAATTTGTTTAGTAGGCGGTTGTTTGTTAATAACATAAGTGCCTTCCGAGCAATTGATTTCCATAACACCAGCTTCTTCATCAACTTCAGCTTCCATAATTTTATTCTCATCAAAGAATGAATCCAACTCGTCTAACATGGTTTCAAAGGCCGAATCGGAGACTTTATGATATTGTTCAATAGTCAGGTTTAGAACGTCCGAAGGGATGTTTGAGCCATCGGTAGATGCAGTGATTGAGTTATAACGGATTTGACATTGGTTCACTGATGTGAATGATGGAACAGTATTACGGATGTTACTACTACTATTGAATAATCTTTGACGTTTGAAGGTATTATTAATGGCTGGTATCGTGGCCAATCCTCTCTTTGTAGTTGATCTCAACCCGATTATGTTGTTTCCGGTGAATAATCTAGCCACACCCGCTGGTCTGTACATGGTTATCTGCTGCTGGTTCTTGAGTGTTTAGATATCCACCACACGCTAGAAAAGAAAGATCTAGCGTCAGCGCCTAACCGGTGCGGTCTGGGAATTCAATATTTGGAAACATAACCGTATTACATATTGGTTCTCCCTCGCAAGTCCACACATCACAGGATTGTCCATGGGGGGCTGAAGTGGGATACTACCGAGTGAAGGCTGGCTATTATCATCCCAGAACAATACATGTTTATATACACACCACGTCGTAGAATGCGTAGCAGGGGAAACAGCCAGAGACCTGTTTGTTCTTTGGAGACACCCAGAAGCCTGCAGCCCTCTCTGCCGGCCATGTCGGGAAACACACCACTACATCCACTGATGACGAATATAGCAGAAACCTCCTATCCCTTCCACTTTTCTGCCCATCCATGGAATATCTCCTGGTGTGGACCCTGAGACGTTGTCACAATTTATCTGTTTTCCATTGGCTTGTTTTGATACCGATAGAAACACAATGTAACCTTGCCACTTTTGAAGTGTCACTTTTTTTTATCGTATGCAAAAATTTTAGGTTGCACTACTAATTTGCTCTTTTAAGCCTTTTCCAACCTTAATGCAGCAATCTGTCTTTGCAGATATCACACCCTATCATCACTGCAGGCAACCCTCCTCTGTTATTGAAGACGTGATCAGGGTTGTGTAAAGGCAATGGTTGAATTCTCTTCTTGTTTCTCTTCATCTTTTTTTTTTGTGGAACAAATCGGATAATATTTTTTTCTTTTTTCCCTTTCTTTTGCTATTCCATTTCAAACATTTGTAATGACATTCTGGAGTGGTGCTAGAGTTATTTTAATCCCGCCTAATAAAGGTGATATCAGAGTTAGATGTAAAACGTCAACAGTGTCAAGTTTTGAAAATGAAGATGGCATTAGTGATGATAGTTCAAAAAAGGATAAACTCGACTTGAAAGAACTAGAAAATCATCAAGAAACTACACTGACAGCTGAACAAAAAAGTACAAGTTCAACTTCGGTTACCAAGGGGAATAAATTCATTAGCATTTTCACTTTCCTTCCAAGAAAATTGTTTCATTCATTTAAAAAAGGTAAGAAAACAAAGGAAAAGGTGCAAAAATTAAGAGAATATGAAACTGATAATGATTTCACTAGTCCATTGGATACATTCATTGGAATTGCGGTCGAAGTCACAGGTTCAGGATATATGATGGTTTTCGTTATTTTACTTTTAATTGGTTGGATTATCTGGGGTGCTTTAACTGATGCTCCTGATAATTGGCAAATTGTCATGCAAGATGGTCAATCTATCCAAACTTATGTTTGGGATACCTTCCTTATGAGACAACAATTGGATGATAATGAAAAATTTTTGATTTTATATGGTAGGCTAAAAAGTAGATTAGAAACTCATAAAAGAATTATTTTAAAATTACAGGAAGATAATCCAGATGTTGATGTTGCATCAAAAATGGAACAAATTCAAAATCTAAAAAATCACGATTCCAGAAAAGTTAAATTTAAACCCAAATCTTTCTTTGATAAACTTTCCGATTTTGTTTCAAAACTTTTAGGTAATTTATATGCCGTTATTGTTTATTGGATTGGTATTTTTGTCTGGGTTGGTTGTGGTGCATTGTATAATAATAATGGTACAGATGAAGAACCTTTAATGCAAAGATTTTCAAATAACTGGCAAATGTACATTAATACCGCAACTGCAATTGAATTACTATTTACCTCTGTTTTCCTTGAACATGTCAGATCTCAATCAAATGATTACCTAATGACACAAATTGATGTATTTAATAGTTTGGATAGAGACTTGGAATGTTTAGGAAGAGAAATGGCAAATGATTTACAAGATAATGAATTAATTGTTGTTAAACGATGCCCAAGAGATAAAATTCAAAAAGGTATATCATTCTATGCCAATGTTATTGGTAATGGTTTAGGTTTAATTATTTCAACATGTGTTTTTATTGCTTGGTTTGCTATTGGTAATGTCATGAGTTGGAGTGATAATTGGTGGTTAGTTATTGGTACTTATACTGGTTTGGTTGGTTTTATTGATGGTTTTGTGCTTAGAGAAGTTTATTTTTCATTAACTAATCATGAACAGAATCAATATGCTAAGTTATTTAATGATTCACAGGAATTACTGGAAATATGTGAAATTCCAACAGTATTGCAAAAATATGAACCTGTTATAACTTTTGATGTTAGAATTTCTTTATGGATTAATAAATTATGTTCAAATGAATGGTCAGTTATTGTTTCGGTCCTCACAGTCCTAGGTTTAGTTTTTATGGCATGTGGATTAAGATGGTCAGAAACTGCGCAATTAATTTGTAATACACCAACCATGATTATTGAAGGTTTCTTTTTACTTATCTTAATCCAAGCCCATAATTGGGCTGATGAAGATCGTTGTGGTATGATTGGTGAATTAACTAGAAGTAGAATGTTACTTTATAATTACGTTGATACATGTTTTGGTGCCAAAATCGAACATACCCATGATTATGACAGTATGGACGAAGATGATGAAAGAATGTCCAGAGAATTCTTCCTTGATGAAACTAGTGTTTAATTATTTTAAAGAGAACTAATATTTACTTTTTTTTATTGTTTAATATGCTTTTGATTGTTGTTAGTTAAAAGTGTAGTAGTACTACCTACCCCCGACATCAGTATACTTAACTTACTTTTTCATTTTCATAAGAAAATTTGTAAAAATTTAGATATTTAGTTTTTCTAACAGAAAAATGCTTGGATCTCACAAAGAAAACTAAACAATATTGTGATTTTAGATTTCTAAGATTGAATTTAATGAATTAATTTATTTTGGATCCGACTTATCTGTCACACGTCTTTATTTCTGTTCTAACCCATCAATATAATATCCACAATGTCCACAAGAAGCGCCCAGAAACCAAAACCACCATATATTGTTCCTATTCAAAAGGAATACGTTTCTAAATACGTGCATGATAATCATCCAGATAATTTCCCACAAAAGGACCCACTTGATCTTAGTACTTTATCGGTTGATGAACTACGAGAATATAGAGTTAGATACTTGAACCCATCACATCAATTATCTCCAGATATACTAACATTTCAAGGATCCATGTTACAAAATAGTGTATTAGGACAACGAACGGAATCCATGGAAAGTAATGAACAAAGGAAAAGTGAAAATAACCTGTATGATTATAGAACTCAAGATGATCTTGCTGTAAATGTTCAATCACACTTTGACAATCAACTTCAAGTTAAAGAAAGTGAAGTTATTATGGATTTCGTTTACAAAGTACGGAAAGGTGACGATAAATTTAGAATTCATTTTGACAGATGATAGAATCTAAATCCTTTTTATTTTTTTTTATTTTTATTTTATAGTTTATAAAACAACTTTACACTACTTAAAATATAACAACACCGGTCTTCTTCTCCAGTTTTTTTCTGTTTTCAAGTATCATTTGCCTCTTTTTTTGATCAAAAGAAAGTCCGTCAAACTCATTACATTCAGAAGTACCTATTGGTTTCTCATGTTCCTCAACAGGTTTTATTGTATGTGTGATATCTTCCTCTGCAACGACAACACCTGCAAGGTATCTTTCCACAGTGGCCTGAACATTACCTGTAAGTTGTAAATCTGCTCTTATTTGTCTGACGGTCAATGTAGGTGCCACTGCCCGTACAGCATCAATCATTTCTGCCGTCACTACAACGAGATTTCGACGATGTGATATTCTGTCGTTGTTGGCCGTGTCGTCCAGAAAAAAAAAATTAAAAAGCACGAGAAGCACCACTGCCCCCACCACCCAAGTGATTGTCTGCGTGTCCATTGATATATTTGTTGGTTATTAGTAAAGGATAAAAAAACGAAGAATAAGTATTTGTCTAGAGACATCTTCGTTTCACTCCCTCACCAAGAAGAACAGCAATGTCTTTTTCATTTTTTTCATCTTTTTCAGATTTCACTTCTGGTTCTTTCGGTTTCGACTTTAGTATATCAATCTCTTCTGCATCAAGCCCACCATCTATTTCTCCAACCAATCCATCACTTAAAACAGCACATGAAATAAATCCATCATTTGAACTAACAAAAATCGATTTACCATCACTTGACCATGTAATGTCGGTAATAACCGCATAATGTATACTTGTAACAACAGCAACACAATTAAGTCTTTGTGTATCATAAATCAAAATACTATCCTGCGTAGCTATTGCAAATAACATTCTATAATTCAGTTTAAAAACATTGATATCTTCATGTACTCCATTCCCATTTTGCATTAATTTATATTTGACTGGACTAAATCGAACAACAAGTGCAGGTTTACGCAGACCTGGTAAATGAACAACTGGTCCTTTATTCAACCCAGCTCTTGTGTAAACATAAACAGTATTTTCAATTAATCCATTGTTGTGGTCATCTCCTGTTTTATATATACCACAAGTAGTAATTAATAAGGATCCATCGGGTGAAAATGTTAATCTTCTAAAAAACGATTGCAATGTTTCATTATGATATAAATAGTTGGATTTAAAACTAACCTGTTGCTCCTTATTAGCAGTTAATGCTTTTTCTTTCCCATTCTCATTTTCAACGGGCTTTTGGTCCTGTTTCTCTATGTGTTGTTCTTTTGGCTTTTCATGATCTTCAATTCCACATGATGAGGAAGACGGGGAAACGATAGATGAGATTGTCTTATTATGATGAAGATGATTTGGTGATGATGGCATAACGGCTGGTAATGGTAATGGTAATGGTGATGAACATCTATTAATATGACTATGTGAGGAACTTGTGCTTGAGTTGGAGAATGTACGCTTATGACGTGGTGCTTGCATTGGTGGTTCCATTAAAGAATTTGTAGAATTACTTACATTCATCGACTGACTTGCAAGTGATAAATCATTAGTATTACTGTTTGAAGATCCTAATTCTTCCGATTCTTTCAATTCTTCATTTGTTAACTGACTTAATTTAATTGTTGGAACTTCACTTTTAACACTCTTGAAAAATGTCGTTGGTCCAATGCTTAATTCTCCATTTTCGTTAATATTAACCTTGTAAACATGGACGCTTCTATCTGCACTTTGTGAACAGATAAACTCACCTCTTGGATCCCATGAAACACCTTGAACATAATGACTATGTTCAGCAATTTGTTTAACCATAGATCCTGTAGAAACATCAAAAATTCTAATTATATTATCCATCAATCCACAACAAATAAATTTTGAATCTGGTGACCAACAAATATCATAAATTTCACTCATATTACTAGCAAAACATGCAACTTTCATTATCCAACTCTCTTTTACTTCTTCATCATTTTCTTGTCCAAATTCTCGTATAATTTTATCATGTCTTTCCCAAATCATAATTGTACCATCATCTGATGCAGTTGCTAATAATGTACCAGTTGAATTAAATCTGACACAATTAACAGCTTGAGTATGTTTGGTTATACTACTTAAATATTCAACCCCAACTATATCATCTTCAGTATCGTTATATTTAACTTTCCAAATTCTAATGTTATTATCACCACCCCCAGTTACTAGTCTTTGTGATTTTTCTCCTGGTTTATTAGGTTGTGTTGAAACTGAATAAATCGCTGATGCACCCTCATGCCAATGTAATGTTAAAGTTTTTGCACGTAAATGTACAACTTTATCCTTTTCTGTATTAGATTCTTTTAAATCCATTGCTCAATTATCTATATTTTAGTATTATCTTAGTTTATGCTAGTTCATAGGAGTATTATGCATCGAACCTTTTAAATGCATCAAATCAAATTTATCCTATCTTTTTAAAGCGCTTCTCTTCTCGCTGAAATTGAAATAGGGTTTTGTTCTGTACAAGCATTATTCACTATTTTAATAAAACAAAAATAAAATTAATTAAAAATAACGAAAACAAAATAAAAATGTTATAAACATTAAGTACATACTACATTTAAATACAATAAAAAAAATATCAACAAACTATTATGAGTTCATAAATTGAAAAAACTCAAGAACCGACGACCTCCTTTTTTACCTGCATTAGCCTTATTTTGTCCATTTGGTGTTGAATTATCTGTAGGTGCCACATTATCTTTGTTTTCTAATCCTGTTAATGCATCTTTAAATTCAATGTCATCATCATTTTCAATTTCAGATTCATTTTGAATTTTATTTATACCTAATCCCGACGTTGGTGGAACACTAGAGTTACTATTTCCTGTCTTTAAATTGCTTATAACTTTACTTGAATTGGTGACATTAATACTATCAACATTGTTATTTGTATATTCTGACAATTCACCAACTGAACCATTTTGGGTGCCAGTTTTACTCAGATTGTTAATACTTGAATTTGGAATAGTTGGTTGAACCAAAAGTTCTTCTCCAACTTCAGAATCTGGTATACTTGAAATTAGTACTTTGCTACTTGCTGTAGCTTCATTTTCTGGAATTGTATGAATCAAGTTTGATGACCCTGAACTTTTATGAGGAATGGAATCACTGAAAAGAGACTCTTGTGCTGGTACATTAGTTGGTGAATCAACAGTATCAACATTTTCAACTATTGGCTTAGAAACCGGGTCTTGCAAATGATTCTCTTTTTGATTAGGCTTGTTAGCCCCACCTGTTTGGACATAGGAACCACCACCAAAACCAAAAAATGACTTTCTCTTATGTGGATCATTATTATTTGATTTTGTCGAGACAGAAGTTTCTTGTGATACTAGCGATGCATTCTTTTTATGTTGAGGTTTGTTAGATACAGTCGGTTTCCTTTTTAATCTAAACATTGTAAGCTTTAGTTTGTTTGGTGAAGATGATGGCTCAGCAGATTGTTCAGTAGTACCTGCTCCAGCAGCACTAAAAACAGCAGCTGAATCTTGGGTTGGATTTTGCGCTTGCTGTTGTTGTTTAATCTGGTTTTCAATTTTTTCATTTTGTTCCTGTTTCATAATATTCAACTGTACGCTTGGATCAATAGGCATTCTTTCAACATCTCTTTCCACTTTTTTGGCCATTTGATTCATCAAACCAGATTCAGCGACAGCTTCTCTTTCTTGTTTCCACTGCTTTTTTTGTTGCTTCTGTTTAACCTTTAGCATTTTTTTGAGATTACTTGAATCTTCTGATTCAACATGCTTCGAGTTTCTAAAACTAGCATTTCTTAGTGAATGTACTTTAAATCCCATACCTGCAGCATTTGAATGATAAGGCAAACCTGGATACGATGGGTCAGTTGAAACCGGCTGTTCAATAACAGTAGGTACCTCATTATTATTAGAGTTTACTAAAGTATTAATTTTAGTGTTATCATCCATGTCGGGATCAACATAAACTTGTTGTTGTGATTTATCAATTCGATCTCCATAAACCTTCTTCTCGGCAGCTTTAAATGCAATTGCATAAATCTGTTCGGGTGTTAATTCTTCTTTCCTACGAGGTTCCAAAGTTTGTGAATTAGCCATACTGCGTCTTTGGATATTCAAATTTGACGTTTTTGCTTGATTATTTGAAAATTGGTTATATTGAGGATCTGAAAGTGTTGGGCTATTTAAGGATTGTGAACTATTTTTCAAGACTGATTTAAGTTTCTTTTGTTGGTTTTTTTCTGTTGATATGTAAGATTCAACATCTTGATAACCGGACAAATTAGCTAAGCTATTTGCTGCCGTTATACCAGTGTTGGGTGGTGTTTGTAATTGGTTTGTGATTTGTTGAGATTTTAGAGAATTATGATCAGTTGATTCAATTGCAGTAACTTGATTCTTTTTTTGATCTTGAGATTGTGTGTGTCTTTGCAAATGCATCAATTCTCTATAACTGTGATTACCGGTCGGAATAGATTTATCATAAATATCCACGCTAGCAGGGGGATAATTATTAATATTTCCTTGTGTTCTAACAAAGTTTTGTTCTGATAAAGCACTATCATTTGATTTTATTTGTGGAGAAGTAGCATATAAGCTTTTATGTGCATTGTCACTTCTGTTGAAAACAGAATTATCAATATCGTGTTCTACTCCAACAGGATTTACAATAGGCTCCTCCATATAATCTTCATCGTAGGTTTCAGTTACTTCTTGAATTTCTGATAATCTTTTCTGTGCTCTTGTGTTGAAAGATTCTTGAGGTGATTGATTTTCGGGAGTTACAATAATTATATCTTCACATTCATCTTCAAAAATTTGGTCGTGATCATCATCAGCATAACGAACATCCTTGTATTGTGGTGTTACTGGAGGTGTCTGTTCGACTGGTTCCCTAAGGGTAACGCTTTTACTTGGTGATTGATGAAGTTTGGCAATTTTCGCTTTATTTTCAGCAGCAATAACATCAACTTCATTCATAATCAGTTGATGTCGTTGTTGTTGTTGCTTTTTCTGTAGCTGCTGTTGCTGATTTTCGTTTACTTTTGTGACTTGCGGAATCTGTGGTTTATTTTGGTAAACGTAATCAGGTTCATTTATAAACTGATTTTCCAATTCAATGTCAGAATCAAAATGCTCATCCATTTCATCAGATTCAAAGTTGGAAAATTTAACTTCGTTTTTCCGTTGTTTAGGTTGCACTATATTTCTAGCAACTTGATGTTGATTTGGACTTTGATGTGTTTGAACTGTTTGAATTGGATGTTGTTGGTATTGTGATTGATGATACGTATGTGGTTGTTGTGGTTGATGGCGTTTAAGAGCTGCAGCTGCTGCCAAGGCAGCGCCATTTTTATATGGATCAGGAGAAAACTCTTGATAATCTTGCTCTTGCATATAGTCATTACCATGAGTATTACTATCTTGATAAAAATCATCATGATTTGCAAATTCTTCATTTTCTACCATATCAGCAACATTGTGATCATGATCAAAATCTTCTAATTCAGCTAATTCTTCAAGTTCGACATCTTCATCAATTGGTTGAGAAATTGAAGGTTGAATAATAGTTGTACGAACGATTTTAACATCACCTCTTTTTTCAATTGTTGTTGTTGTAATAGATTTTGTACGACCTTCATGATCCGTTTCCTTTGTTGTTTTAATAATTTTTGTAGTTGCAGTATTTGACGTTAGAGAGTTAGCTCTCGAGTTAGCTCTTGAATTAGTTCTTGAATCATTCTTCAAATTGTTTCTTGGTTGAACATTTCTTTGATTATGTTGTTGAAGTGGAGAATTGGTTAAAGAATTTGAACGTGAAATAACTGCCTGAGATCGTTTTGGATTTGAATGCCTAATTGAATTATTGGATAAAGACATTGTTCTTTGATTTTGACTTCGTTGGTTTGTTGAAGTCATTGAATTGGAACGCATTGCCATTGAATTTGAACGCATTGTCATTGACATTGAACGTGGAAGAGATTGTGGTTGAACATAATGATCATTTGGTCTTAAGGACCTACTACTTAAAGACATTGTTCTTTGTGATTGTGGTTGGTTTTCTCTTAATGTTCTAGTTGATTGCAAACCGGAAGAAGTAATGTTGTTCATATATCTTTGGTTGGTTGCACTATTTCCAGCCATAACAGAAGAACTTGGAAGTCCCTGATTACGATAATAGCCATCATTCTAAAACGAAAAAAAATAATATAATGTTAGTATTTTATTCTGAGGACATGCAAAGATAAGATGTTGAATATAAACATACTCTTCCAGAAGGACCTTTTCCAAAAAAGTCTTTAAATCCCATAATTCAAATGTTAAAGTGTAAATTAGAGAAGAGAAACAAAATCGATAAAGTGTAAGAGTAAACAGCCAAAGAATGTGAATTGACTGAAATTGACTGTATTAGCTTGCAATTAATTAATCTAATTTGCAGGGGATGTGACGTGATTCTATGTGAAAGACACTCTCGTAATTCGCAATATGCAAGTTAATTAAGCGCAATATAAGATAAATAAACGTCCAATTGCAATTAGAAAACAATCTGTAGCTTAAAAGAAACACAGTGCAAGAAAAGTATTCGGTTGATAGAAACAGACAGAAAATACGGACAAAGAAAAACAATAGAGCCCTTAACAGAAACAGAACAAAACAAAGAAAGAAGAAAAGAAAAATAAAAAACAGTGGCGGTGCACGGGTGAAGTTTCCAATTATCTGTCAATAGAACTAGAACTAGAACTATCACTATAACTATTTACATAAACACACATATCATATACACATACACCTGGGACCATTTAATCGTCGTCAAGATTAATTGCAGCAATGGAATAAGCAAGACCGCTTCCTTTACTACTACCGTTAGCAGTGACAGTGTTTGGACTGTTTGTTCCCAGAGTGGCACCACTACGTGTTTGAATAAGATGGTGTAACCCACCTTCATTATTCAAACTTTTTAACTCCAGAATACTCTGCTGACGTGCATTTCTACCACTTCTCATACTTCTGCCACTGCGTAAACTACTATTATTGAATTGTACGTGCGGTGCATTCATATTAAAATCTTCACTTGTGTAACTTGTATCCAAATCTGAATTATCGTTGATATGCATTATTTTCTCGTCATTTAGTGATTTCCTCTGTGTACCTGTACGATGGTTTTGCGACATATCTTTCATCATTGATTTCATATTGCTAACCGGGTTCTTGTTTGCTAAAGGTATTGATAAAACGCTATTACTAGCAGACATTAAAAGAGTACTACCATGTGGTTTTGGTAATGATTTTGCAATTGGAGGTGGCACTTGGTTAACATTAATCTTTGATATCCATAATTGAACTTCTGGAATTTGGTTCAAAATTTCGTCAAGTTGATCAATTGTCAAAATACCTGAACTAGGTTGTGATAATGGTTGATATCCAATATATTCAGGCCATAAATTTTCACTTTGTGAATATGCAATCTTTGAATCTGCTAATATTGCTAATTTTTCTCCTCCATCTTTTATTGATGTTGATGACGACAATCCTAAAATTAACAGTGATAATGAATATTTAAAATTCTTTGGATCTTCTAACCATAATTTTGAATACTTTAAATAATTCATTAAAAAGTTAATTCTAAAAGCCTTATTCAAAGTAGAAATTGTGATTGATATTTGGGCTTTAATTTCATTTCTAACATCATCCTTTAATAATAATTTATTTATTGCATCAAAAAATAAACATAAATTATTATCGTTATTATTAGTAATTAAAGATTCAAAATTTGGAATTGCATAATTTTCATCGCTATTATCCTTATAAAATTCTTCAATTAAGCCTAGCCACATAATTTGTAATTGTTGTGATAAATTTAGAAATTTATCAAAATTGAATACCAAATAAATATAATTGAAAATGGATAGCTGAAATTTGGAAATTTTCAGCACAATATCAGGTTTCTGAGAAACTATTAATATATCTCTAATGTTATCAATTATAATTTCAGTATAGTGATAAAATTGTGATTCATTAAGATTTGAATTATTAACTCCATGATAATATTCTGTTAAAATCGATGAAATCATATCATTAATTTGATTATTATAGTAAATCCTGCTTGATAAATTTTTGATTATATCAGAATATGAGTCTTTTAAAATATGTGCTTCGTTATTTAATATCATTAGTTGTTCAAATTCAATTAATTTATTAAGAATGTCTAAAATTGGTAAACCAATGAACTGAACAAGATTTGAATTTAGAATGTTTGAAGTAATTTTTATTAAATAATCTAATATATCAATTTTATTGTTTTTAACATAGATCTCAATTTCGTTTGAGAATATAATTAAAATTCTATGTCTCAGTTCAATATGAGTCTTCTTACAGCATATTATAATAACATTGTTTGACCAACGTAAATCTTTACCATTTGATATAATAAATTGTAAAATGCTTTTAGTCGATTCATCTAATTGTCGTTTTGAACTTGTATCAAAAAATGACTTTAATGCAAATGCTGCTAGTTCATCAATTGTTGTATCATCAACTGTTTGAATCTGTGTTGAAACACCAGTTGTAACTTTAACCAATGAAAGATCTATTTGATTGTCAGATAATGTTGACAAAATTAAATTAATAGATTTGTTGATTAAGTTATTATTTTCAAACTGACTGTAAGACGGATCAATATAATCAGCAACAGTTAATGAGATATTCAAAGAAATTCTTAACCATTCATTTGAATTCAATTTTGAAGATGCAAAGTTTAAAAAGATTGATATAACATTCAAAAATTTCTTCAACATATTAACATCACTTGAAAATATTTGTCGTTGGATTTGTTGTAGATGTTCACAATAAATAATAAAAACTTCACTTGCTAATTGACATGTTGATAAATCACCCAGTCTAACAATATCATTCATAATATTAACCACATAGGGGGTCATAAAACCTAAGTCTTCGGAACATTTTACAATTAATTCTTGTAGTATATACAATGTAACCTTTAAATGTCCAACTCTTTTGTGAGATATATCAGATGATGTTTTCTTAAGTAGAAAATTACCAACTTTTTCCAACTTTGTCCGACGTGAAGATGCATAGAACACCAAGTAACTCAATTCTGCTTGATTTGGTTTTGTCTCAGCAATACTCAATTTAGTAGATGGATAACATTGTAATATAATCTTTTGATGTTTAGGTTTAAATATTGCTTGCATCGTGAAACAGGTAATGATGTATTATTGAATGTAATGAGGTTTTGATGAGGAATTGAGTGCAAGGCTGATACTAGTTTATAAACTAGGTGTGTTTTTTCTCCTTCAAGCAGATGTTTCTTATCAAACGATTGTTTCTACAATACTTGAATATTTTAAAAGAAATATAGCAAAAAGAACAACTACCAATTTGCAATTAACCTTCAAGCAAGGAATTGTGACGAGCGAGTGTCCAATTTTTAATTTCTACTTCTTTCTTACATGTTTCTTTATTTTCTATTTTCTATTTTCTATTCTCCAAATTTCAGTTACATGTTATTTAAATTTGACTGGCTTGTGTCCACTTTTTTATAGGAGAAACACCAGATAATCAACAAATAATTAACAATGGCACCCGTTTATGTTAAGGGTGGGATGTGGACAAATGTGGAAGATGAGATTCTCAAAGCTGCCATTGCAAAATATGGCTTAAATCAATGGTCCAGAGTTTCCTCCCTTCTAACAAGAAAGAATGCAAGACAGTGTAAACTTAGATGGCAAGAATGGTTAGATCCACGTATTAGAAAGTTGGATTGGAGTCCACAAGAAGATCAACAGTTGTTGAATTTGACTAAATTACGACCAAATCAATGGAGTTCTATATCCTTACTTTTAAATAGGACTGCTAATCAATGTATTGAAAGATATCAAGAACTATTAACAGATCACACTAATTTACCTACAGGATTATTGGAATCTGGAAGTTCCACAACTATTGATAATTTAGCTCTTAAAGGGAATATTGAATCACAACAAGGATATGCTACATCTACATTTAGTGGATTGAATTTAAATCCCGAATCAAAACCTGCAAGACCCGATTTAGAAGAAATGGACGAAGATGAACGTGAGATGATCAGTGAAGCCAAAGCTAGATTAGCAAATACGCAAGGTAAGAAAGCAAAGAGAAAGGCAAGAGAGAAAATATTAGAAGAAAGTAAACGTGTGGCGGATTTATTACGTCGTAGGGAACTAAAACAAGTTGGCCTAAATGCAAAATTGAAGGTTAGGAAGAAATTTAAATCACAAATGGATTACAATGCAGATATTGCGTTTGAACGAAAAGCAGAAAAGGGGAAATTTGATACTGACGAAGAAATAAAGTTAAATGAAAATATAAAGTTGATGTTTGATAAAAACACCAAAGTCAAAGGTACTCTTAATCAAGAAGTGGAAACACAGAAAAGAAAGGAAAAGAAAAGAAGAGAACAAAATAAAAGGTTAGATCAAAGAAAGACATTGAAAAGAGAAAGGACTGATGACCGAGAGGAAGTTGATGATAATCTTAAATATGCTGACGAATTTTTGAAACGTAGAAGATTGACATTTGATAATATATCAGATGATAATATAGATTTTGATAATGTTATTGGAAAAACAGTGCAAGAGCTACAAGATAGTAGCTCTGGAAAATCTCTTGTTTTTTCACGTAAGTACCATGATAATTATGAAGAGCTGGAACATTCAATCAATAAAGAAGACGTAAAGAAGCAACAAAAAATTGAAAAACAAAAACAGAAACAACTGCGTAAAAAGGTCATTGGAATATTAGAAGCTTTACCCGAACCCCAAGATGATTTTGAAATTGATATTGAGGGATTGATGGATATTGAAAACAGTGAAATAGCTAATAAAACAAAACCAAAGTCAGTTCATGTTATACTTGATAAAACTGAACAACGAAGAAACGAAAGAAGAATTTTTAAAGACTTAAGTGAACAGTTGAACCACTTGCAAATACCAGAGAGTATTAAACGTGATTTGCCACAAGTTCATCACATACCAAGCGTACCATCGAACAGTGAAATTGATGTTGCAATGATAGAGTTGATTAAAGGAGACTATAAAAATGGCAACACTAATATTGATGATTTAAAGAAGACAATTTCTTTGTGGAAAGAAGTTGAAGCAAAAATCGATGCAGAAGTTCAAGATAATAAAGATGAGAAATATGATGAAAAAGTTGCTACTTCTCAGTCATGTAAACTAACTAATAACCAGTTGATTAGATTAATCAAACAATATACTGAATCAAGTAATGAAATTGAACAAGGTATTAAAAATGTGTTCAATCAGCAAAAACAAGAATATGAAATTATCAAAGTATCTAGAGAAATTCAATCAAAACAAAATGAATTGGACAAACTGAATAATGAAATCTGGGCATATAAAAAATTTCAAGAAATTGAGCTACAATCCATTAATGTACGTAAAGAAAGATTACAAAAAGAACTTGATTTTATTAATTTATTTATTGAAGAAAAAAAACACAGTACTTTGGGGATCAATAATTAAATTTTAATTGTTAATTACTATTATTATTCATTAAAAATTTAAACAAGTGTAACTTTATGTAAATAAGATACAAACTGTATACAGGTACATCATATTATTTGATTTATTCATCATCGGAAAGTAAAGCATCGAATGCATTGAACTTTGAGACTTGTGTGATTGCAATTGTATCTCTTGAATCTGCAGCACCACTCTTACCACTTGAAATTTTAGCAGCATTGGTTTTGAATTTCATCATATGCTGTTTACCCTTCTTTTGAGTTGGAACTTCAAAACCATCATCAACAGCAGATTCATCATCAACGACTGCTTCATCGTCCCCAGTTTGTGCATTTTTTGGAATAAATGAGGTCCAACCATCTTCGTCAACAATTTCCTTTGGTTGTTTTGCCTTTCTGGTTAACTTGTGACCAGTGAAGGACTTACGACGATATGGATTCTGTTCATCAAGTTGTCTTAAGACTTCAGCAACGGTAGCAACAAGAGTGACAAAAGGAGTTAAATCAACGCCCTCTGGTAAACATGCGCCAGACTCGTAAGAAAGGAGTTCTTCTTCGGTATATGAGACGACCATTTGTCTAGAGTGTCCTTGGAATAGTAGTAATAAATTATATGCTTAAAATATATGTGTTATTAAGTTTAATCTTTCTTTCAATTCATGTTGAAAAACGGAAAACTTTTTTGCCGGGTAATGTCCCAAAAAGGTAATTGGGAAATTTTTTCTTACATGATTTTGAATTTTTCACACTTATAATCTATAGTATTTTATATATTATAGTTTGTTTATCAACCAATGGCAAAATCCCTACTTAAAGTTCAACAAAAGATTCAAAAGAAAAAATCACCTCTTCATCCAAAGGGTAGAAAGGCACAACTTCTTGCTCGTGCTTCACTTCGAGATGATAGGGTTAATAAGAAAAAACTTATACATTCAATGAAGAAAACTGAAGACAATCAAATTTTTGACTTTTTTCAAGAATTCATCAATTCCGAAGATCAATCTTCTAAAGAATCTTTTGAGTTAGATGTCATGAAATCTTTAATTCAACAATTTGTAGATAGAGATAGTGATGAATTAGAAAACTTCAAATCTCAAAGAAGAGCTGGTAGACCAGCATCAAAAAAACAGGATCTTTTAGAATTTAGAATCAAGCAAGAAAATCATTATTTCAAGACTGGTTGGAAGGTTCCAGATTTAAGAGATATTGCAAATGTTAAGAAATTCAGATCTTGGAATGGTGGTCATGGTGGTTTAACTGCAATTGATTTTTGTGTTGTTAAAAAAGATGGCACTCCTGAAGATGGTAAAGATTTGGATCAAGAAATGTCTTAATGTTCTATTTATACACACACACACACACACACATATATATATATATATGTTATATATTTTCAAAAAACTTTTCTATTCTATTTAAAATTTTAAACTATTGTAGTATAACCAAACACACTAAATGCGAAAACTGTACTTAGACCACCTATTATACCTATTATTAAACTTCTTTTCATGTAAAGTTTTTTATGTTGTTTTGGATCACGTACCATTAAGATTTCTCTTTCTTCTGAACTTACGGGTATCCAACCATTTTTCAAACTATTTTGAAATCTTGATTTGAAATTTACTGGCTCTTTTAAAATAGCCATTATTTTATAAACGTTTGTGATACTACCGTCCCAATAATTTTTGTTTTCATTAGTCAATATACTACTCTTTCCATCAACATAAATTTTCAAGATTTCAAAGCTTTCAATATTATTTAAATCCAACTGGTTCTTGAAACTATTTTGAAATTGCAAGGTTAATTCAATTCCAAAATTTTCTGTATCCAATAAAGTGCCTGGTATACAAACGGGTGTAAAAAAATTCAAGTTTTCAAAACTCCTATGATATTTGGATGTGATGTTCTTACAAATCTCATAATTATTTTTTGCCTTAAATAAATCTTCATCCATACTATCACTTGATTTTTTTGCATTATTCAAGAAATTTTCAAAATCTTTTACATCATGTTCAGGTATGTCAACATCTATAGATTTTATTGTTGGCTCGGGGTTAAATGTTGTCATTTGCGGTAACACATTTGTTGCTTTAGTTTGACGAACTTTATTTAACTTTTTCAACATTGAATTGAAATCAGATTTGGAACCATTAGTCAACGAGTGCCTGGGTTTATTATCTTTTATTGGAAGTTTTGAAGTTTCATTTTTGGTTATATCTTCATCTAATTCATCTTCAAATCCCCAGGATTCGGTATTCTTATTCTGGTCAATTTCAATACCATTTGATCTGGCTATATATTCCAGAATATTCCAATTTCTTTTAATAAGTAGGTTTAACTTAGTTTTGTGTAATTTATCATTGGTTTTGGTGTTGTTCTTCAACTTTTTACCCGCTTTTGCATAGGCAGCTAGTAACATTTGACGTTGAATAGGTTTCAATATTTTATCAACTTTTAACATATCATCATTCTTTGCCCCATTTGTAAAGTTATCAAATATTTTAGATAGTTCATCCTTTGTTTGAATTTTGGATATAGTTCCATTCTTTAATTGTGTAGCCAAATACTTCTCAAATTCATTTATTTCATTAGGAAACTTGGACTGTAAAATTTCGTATCCCGGTGGTGGCTTCAATTGAATTGTTTTTATTTTTGTTGTACAGTCAGATTTTAGAATTTCCCCAAACGTTTGCGAGGTTTTATGTGTGGATAATTTTTGTAGTGTTCTTAATGTGGATTTCATAATGATGGATTCATTGATTAGTCACTTAAAGAATAATAATTCATCAATATGACAGATTGTGATCAAAATTCAAGATTATTCTCGCATTTGCATTGGAATTCGATTTTTTGTGTAATAATTACTTTACTCTTCAAAATTCTGGCTTAAGGGATATCATTAAAATAAACAAAGAAATACAAATGAATACACATATAGATAGCTATAATTAGATAAATAGTAATGAATAAAAAATAAATGAAGAAGGAATATAATTTAAAGTAATAATAATAACTGTTTGATAATTATTTTATCCGTAATATTTCAGGATAGAATTACAATAAAGTTGGACATACAATGTAGTAAAAAAAAAAATCATAAAATGTAATTATGAAGGACTTTATCCAGCAATATGGAACATAATCATAAATAAGAATAAAATGGAAAAAAATATAACTAAGTGATTAATTAGTCTTTATCTTTTTTTTTACCTAATCCAAGGAAACCACGTTTTTTCTTCTTTTCAGTCTTTTCAGGGGTAGGAACATATGCTGGTGTTGGAGCTGGTGTTGCTTCTGGAACAGAAACCAGATTTGTCGTACTTGACATTGCAGGTGGCAAACTACCTGAACTGTTGTTTGACAAACCTTCTGAGCTACCATTAGCAGCACCATTCATATTTGGTTGCAAGAATGAGTTATCAAGACCTAGTTGTGAAGCTGATTGTTGGAGACCCTGTGGCTTTTTATAAACGTTGTTATTCATACCATTGTTCATAACACTATTTCTTAAATTTGGATTAGAAGGTTGTGGAGCCATTGAATGACGGGTTGGCATACCAGCACGTGAAGCACTAACTGGGTCGTTACCAACTAAAGAACTTGTCAAAACTGCAGTACTTTTACGTGAACTTTTTCTTGATGTTGGTTTGAATTGTCTATTCCCAACATTAACAGAGTTCATACTATTAAATGAGGTATCAAAATTTTGTATACTACCGTTATTATTCATATATGCATTATTAGTACGTCCTGACATATAAGAAATATCATCTCTTGAATTGTATTGATTCATTGGAGGAGGATAGTTACCATTTTGAAAATTGCCGTTACTAGCTGAATGGTATCCATTGCCATTTGAATGGTATCCACCACCATTTTGATACTTATTGGATACACGACTTTGTGGAGGTGGTTGATTTGGATAAAAGCTTCTACGAGATTGCTGCTGTTGTTGTTGTTGGATTGGATACTGTTGTTGTTGTTGATGATATTGCTGTGGTGAACCAAAAATCTGTTGATTTGGTGGCAAGCCTTGAGAAGGCAAACCATGTGGTAAATTTTGTTGTGGTACAAAATTTGGTGATGAATTACCAGGCATTTGGTTATTAACAGGAAATGCAGGTTGTAAGTTTGACATGTTTGTCATACTTGAACTATGATTTAAATCACCACTTGGTGTTTTTGGCGCATTAGGTTGTTGTTGTGGTTGGAATTCTCTACCATTAATTCCAGGTGGAGTTTTATCAACTATACCATACGAATTAACCATATCAGATAATTCTTCCATTTCAGGGTCAATTTGTGGATCAGTTGATGAACGCTTAATTTGATATTGTGCTTGCGCTTGTTGAGGTGGTTTATCGTAACCAGACCTTGGAGGTGTAACAACTTGTAACGCCATTTGAGCCTTTGCTAATTCCTTTTCCTTAATTGCATTTTGAAGTGCAATTTCATCTTGACTTAATTTTAATTGACGAATATTCTCAGAGTTTTTCCTTAACCAAAAAATTGATGATGAATTATTTAAACTTGAAAAATTATTTGAATTGTATTGTGACATTACGGCATATAAGAACTCTAAATAAGGTGTTTTAACTTGATAATCATCAGCAATTAAAATTGGTTGAAGTAATAGTAAATCTAAGTAAAGTTTGTTTTGGTTGAAAAAATCGTAGTATAATTTTGGAGCTTCGGAGGCATCTGGACTTAAACTAACAGAGGGATATAATTGGATCAAACGTTCTAACAAAGAATCTTCATTATCATAACTATTAAATAATTTACAACCCATTGTTTTAATAACAGTTATAATTTCAAAAATTAAACCTGATATTAAAGGCTTTGCTAAAATTTGCTGTTGAAGGTCATATGGGAAGGGCTTTTCAAATATAATTGATAAAGGTTCAACAGTAATTTTTGGTAAAGCAAATTTCCATTGATAGGATAAAAATTCTAAAGGAGTATTTAATTTATAGACATCAATATTTGAATTTTCAAATAAATCAGCAATTTTATTAATTAAACCAATTTCTTCAGAAGTATACTTACTTTCTCTACCACTCTTACCAACGTATAACAACTCTGACTCCTTCTTAGACTTATAAACTAAATAATTGTTATGGCCAATTTCTCTAATATCAAAGTCAGACATGATGGAAAGGATTGGAATTTCTTCGTTGATTTGTAAAGACATTTTAATAAAAGGTTCCAAATTAACAAAGTTAGTTGATTCAACAAGAATCGTAGGAACATTATGGTTGTTTAGTTGGTTTTTGATAATCGAATTGAGAGATGAGCAAATTGTTGATAATTCTTGTAAAGAAGTTGCAGATAAAATAATAAAATCTAAAGGATCACTGTTAGTAGAGTTAAAAGAAATATAATCATCAATATTAGCAAAGACGTTATTCAAATTGTAGCTTGAGTTTCCGAACTGGTCAGAATTCCAATTGTACGTGACAGAAGTAGGATTTGAGATGGAGTTAGCCAATGAAGAGTCCGGAATTGCCGTCGACGCAATAAACGATAATTTGGCAGTTTTGGAAGCTTGAAGACGCCAGTTGTAGAAAGCGACGTTGGGATGACTGCCAACTGAGAGAATGGAGTGGAGTGCCATGGTTCTGTATGTGCAGACAAGTTCAAGGAGAAAACTTGGAAAAACCGAATGAAAAACCGGATCTAAGAACAAAAAAAAACATAAACAGACAAACAACTAACTCAAAACAACATTTGAAAGTTGAAATGGAAAAAAGGAAACTGTGAAAGGTGAAAAATGAGAAATGAGAAAAAAAGATTTTTCAATTTTCACTTTTCACTTTCTCAACATGTTTTTGCAGTTTCTATAAATATACAGGCAAACAGTATTGAAGGATCTCTGTCCAAGTGAAGACTGTTTGAAACGCATAACAAATGCCACAAAATACACACTCCCCCACCTACAACACCACCCAGAAGTATTTTCTTCTCTCTGATTTTGCAATCACTCTTTTTTGGCTTTTTGTTCTCTGTCGTTTGGCAATTTTATACCCTCTTACAGGCCCTAAGTTTTTGCCTGGTGGCATTGCAGATTTTTATATCAATGTTTTGACGGGGACAGTGTTTCTCGAATTGTTCAATTATGCTACTGTCTTCAGGCTAATTCCAGGTACACAAACTACTCAAAATTCACTTGCTAAGCCGCATTTTAATACACTGATGGCAGTGTCGTTTTCCAGGTTAATATTAGCATTTGTCCTATTTAATTATCCTAAAATAACACGTTCTGAAGCATTTGCGTTATTGCTGTTGTCGCAATCCGTTAAAGAATTTTTTCGTTGGTTCTATAATTTACAAAAGGTTAGATTGTTCAATACAATTCCAAGGTTTAATAAGGTTACACGTTTGGTAACTTTTACAATTGCTTCACCTATTGAAACAATCATGTCTTTTTACTTGATTTTTCAATCTCTTATATATCCATCATATCAAACAGAATTGTTGATTCATGACGATAAAATTAAACTTGGCTTAAAAGTGTTACTTGTTTTCTATTTTCCTTGTTTTTATTTAATCTACAAGAGAACATTAACCAAGTATTTCTTTGCTATAAGCTCACATGCTAATTATCCATCCAAAAAGAGAGAATAATCTTTTATACATAGAGATTCCTTTTTTTACTTCTTATATACCTAGCTATAAATTAAATAGATCATTTTTTAAGAAAAAACAATTTGTAACATGAATTTTTCAAATTCTCGTTTCGTGTTGTTTACTTTTCATAAAATTTGTTTGATCTCTAGCTTTCAGTTTTTGTAAAGTTTTTATTTGTGATACATCACAATATTACTGGTAGCCTTGACAATTTAAACAATTACTACGTTAACCTCTTACTATAAAGGTATTAATTTTTTAGTTTCATATTTGTTTCATTCACTTTTACATAATTTAGAACTATATCAAACATCGATGGATAATGTATATGACAAAACACAACGAAGGAAATCATTAATTCTTACACCAGGGTTTACACAATCACGACAATCATCTCCACAAACAACACCGACTCCTTCTCCTAATAGAGTTCGAATTGGCAATTTTAACGTGTCACCAACGTCTCCATCTAAATTACCTGTTAAAAATTATAGAAAGAGAACTGTTTCCAATGTATCAACAGTATCACTAGATGACCATTTAAATAGATTCCAATCATTTCTAAATGATGATATTAAGCATGAACAGTTACTAATATCTGAAACAAACTGCGAAATCGAGGCTTTCATTGAAAAGCAATATGAATATTCATTAATGATAAATGATTTAGAAAGAAAAAAACAAAATTTGATTGATTTGATTGATGAATATAATATTGGATACCCTTTAAAATTCAACTTATATACTTCTAGGAAACGGGAGATTGAAAAGGAAATCAAAAAATACGAAAATGATTTGGAACTACAGAAAGAACAGGAACAAAAAAAGTTTGATGCCAAAATTGAATGTATAAAAAAAGAGTTCAATGAAGTTGAAAAATCTGTTCAATTTGATGACGATGAAAAACAAACTGTAAGGGATTTAAAAATTCAACAGCTGAATGATGAAAAGGATCGGCTACTCAACGAAATTAAAATTGCAAAAAAAAATATGGATGCAAAACTAGGAGACTTCAAAAAGTCTCTGGAACTTAAAAAAAATGATGCAACAAAAGAAATTCAAGATTCAAAGGATAAGCTTGAATCTGAGTACTCTGCGAAAGAGAAAGAGGTTCAGCTGTTAACTGGGAAATATGAATCCATAAAACATCGTAATGATTCAAAATTGTCTGAAATCTCACAAATAGAAAAACAAATCAAAGATAAAGAATCTGAGATATCAAATATCAAATTTAAAATTCAAGATATTGAAAATTTAATAATTCATCTTAAATCTGATTTACAGAACACAACAAAATTATGTAGTGATTTTGAAAATAATGAATTCAAGCAGGCAAAAGATAAATGGATTTTAACAAACTCAAGATTAAATTTGGAAAAATATAAAAGATTAAAAATTGAAATCCAAATACGTGAATTGTCTGGTATACCAAACATAGTAATACTAGATGATGAGGAAAATGAAACAATCATGCCTTCGAATCTAATAGAGTTTCTCAAACCTATTGATTATGATTGGGAAATTGAAATCCTAACAGCATTTGAATCTTCGTTGGATGGAATATCTTTATGTTTATTAAGATGCAATGAAAGTGGCAATAATCTAAATATTATTAATAAGATAGAAGATCATATGTATGAAACGATTAAAAAGAACGATAGGTTTCAGGCATTTCAAATAACGATTACAAGATTAAACTCAGCTGTTGAAGTGAGTGAGGCAATTAAAAACAGAATATCATTGCCAGAATCTGTATCCGGGATACATATAAATATGTTGAATACAGTCACTAATACTTCAAGAAATTCAATAATTTTAATTTTAAATATATCAAATGTAAAAATATTAAGCCAAGCCGATGAAATTTTGAATAATCTACAATCATTTACAATTATTGAAAACGTTTCTGATACATGGTATGAATCAATTTCTAATTTGATAACAATTAAACCGGTAAGATCAAGATCAGCATACTCTTTTTTAAATGGTTAGTAATGTAATTTAATTTTGTATAGGTAAGATCAGTTATGAGCTTTTCTGATTAACTTTTTGTTTAAGCTGGCAATTCTCACGACATCATTTTTTTATCATTTTTGCTATTTTGACTGTATTTGAGTGTAATTTTCTTTTTAACCAATGGCAAATGAACTTCGAAACAGATTTCAAACACCCGAGATAATACATAATCCAGAATCAGATACAGTTACTATTTCACGAAATGAATTTAAACGATTGAAGTCGGTAGAATTGAAGTTGCAAAAATTACAAACAATTACAATTTGGATTTTATTTTTGGGGTTTTTAGCACTTCTTTATCTCTGCATATCTTATAACATCAATCAAAACAAAAAACTAGGCATAAAATTGGATTCTTATTATGAAAATGAGTTCAATCGTGTGATGATAGAAGTTGAAAATCCTATTATTGAAGATGAAAATTTCGGAAAAATACGAAACAATAAAAGGCCTGGCAGAGTTTATCATCGTGGCGGTAATTACGGTGACAATTAATTACTGTCTTGATGTAATACATTATTTTAAAATTTATAAAATTTATAGAATTTGTTAAAAAAAATTGCCAAAATTGATTCAAGTCTATATTGTTGTTTGGTTTTCCTTCAATTTAATTGCTGAATATTTCATGGTACTTATTCTCATTCAAATAATTACCAATTTTGTCACCAAAAAATTCAATAACCGAATCTTTATTATATTCACTTAATCTTTTAGCAAAGGAACATAAGTCAAATGCAACTGATTCAGGAACGATACTATCCCTTTTATAATCTGGATGTTTTGAAATTAAGTTTCTAATAAAAGTTGCAGTAGTTAAAATCGATCCATCTGCTCTACCTGATATTAAATCAAAATAAACATTTAATTTTTCAAGTTGCGATTCAGATATATCGTTAAATTCAACTGAAACATATTCTTTAACGAGTGTAATTAAACCTTTAAAGGATTCACAACCATTGAAAATTTCATTCAATGATAATTCTTCAACGTTTGCACCATTAGAATCATTTATATTTGTTCTAATGTAAAATTTATCATTATGAATTGCATCTCTATGGTGTGCTCTTTTCATGTTTTCTTCGACTAAAGAAATATTAATATAATTATTTAATCTGAAATAAAGTATTGCTCGACTTAGTAAAATTGAAAATACTGAATATGCAGCATTTTCAAAATCGGTTAATGAAATTTCCATTGGTCTTAACTCGACTCTCCAACCAGGTTTACCTGAATTTGGTGTTGAGTCTTGCGATGGAACCTTAAATCTTAAAGTTTGCCAATTTGTTGATTGAATATTTTCAAAATGTTCCATTGATTCGTCATTATCTTGATCGATTCTTTCACTGAATAAAACCAGCGGGTCACGAATAAACAAATGTGCAAAATGATTTGCCAGAGCATCATCAAACCCAGTTTCTTTTAAAGTTTTTAGAACAGCTTCATTAATTGGTGGATTTAAGTCATTGTAAGATTCTTTGTAATAGTCTGAACCACCTAAATACTGATCAATGGAATCGTATCTTGATTTTGGAATTCTTTGCATTTTTGATTGAACAGTTGGATCAGAATATCCACCATATAATGGATGATCTTTTAGTTCTACTTCATTTCTTTCATAAGGTGTTCTGTCATCGACAGCACCTGAAATGACATTCCATCTAACATCTTGGTCTGCTAAATGACCTCTAAAAACTGGCGCAGCTGCAGTAATTGCTAACATTATAGGAGCAATGTTCACTAATGAATCAAATAAATACCTAGCTTCATCTATATTTTTTGCTTGCATTGTAACTTGTAAACAAGATGATCCCATACCAAAACCCATTGAATCCATATAAATATGACCCAATTTGGCAGCGGGATTTGGTGATTCTAAATGAGGTTCGGAATCGGAATATGGAAATAAATCACGTTTTGGAATTGAAGGATCAACTTCATCCATTGAACGTGTGTTAATATCTTTAAATAATGGAATATTAATTGCAACTTTTTGACCACGACGACGACGAATATTTGCAGTTAAAGTAGGAAATCTCACATGCTTATTTATTATTTCATCAGGAAGAAAGAGTGATTTTGAAGCTGACCCATTTATTGGAGTTGATGGATCACAAAAATCATTGACACCCATTAATGGGTAAGCTGTCAAAGTTAATGGATAAACGTTTGGATTTTGAATCTCTTGCAGTGCTAAAAAACGTCTCTTATGCATATTTTGCTCAACTCCTAAATAATCATCTAAGATTGTTCCGTCATATGGATTCAGTGGTGTTGCTTCAAGCATAAAACGACCATATTCAGGATGAAATAAAACATCATTATCCTTGGATTTTTGATAATTTATACCATCTTCAGATAAGTTGCTTAAGACATAATCATGATCAATTGATAATCTAAGAGATTTTTCATTTTCATTTAATGAAACCATCATATATTCAATCTCATCGCCCCAGTAGAAGTGATCATTATCACGGTTTTTCGAAATTTCATATGCATTAATTAATTGAATAATACCATTTTTTCTAACATGTTCAGCATGCTTTTTAGATTCATTCCAATGAAGTGGAGTTCCTAACGATAATAAACCCATTTGATTAGTGACTTTACCTTTTTTGTATAATTGATTTGGTTAAATTTGTATGTCGTGGTTGGCTAAGTAATTACTAATCAAAAAGTGTGAACTTTTAAAAGCAACTATTTCGTAGATGACAAGATAAAGAATTATTTATGCCAATAATAACAAGATAGTATACAAATAGTTACTAGTCGATCTAAGTTTCAACTGGGAGATGAGGAGTGAATGTGAAAGGGAAAATCGTAAAGAAGAAATTTATATCGGATTGTGAAAACATTGTGAGTTCTGACAAATCGGAAAATCTGCAAATTGATAGAAATCGATAGAGTTGGAAACTGTGTAATGCGATGATTTTAGGCAGTTATTTTTTAGTTTCCATCCAAACAAACACTGCTTTTAAGCTTTACATAAGTTTATCTTACGATACAGATAGATTATACTTGTACTAAGCAGCTTTTGTCCTTTCAGAATCCCTCTAAAGCTCACTAACTTTCTGTGAAAGGCACCCTGACTTCTCGCACTAATTTTCCTAATCAGTGGAATCTTTTCTACTGAAAAGGCCATGATTTTCCCTCAAGAAAATACTGTTTTATAGGTTTTTACCAGCTTTATTGGCTCTTTTACAGATTCACAGCTCCAAAGTGTGTAAAGTTCAACGTAATTCTGAACTGAACCAAAAATTTCAAGGAAATTTAAGTCCATTTTGAATGGTCAAAATATTTGTCCAAGACATTTTTTACGCAACTGCACGTGACTTGTGTACCTTTCAAAAGCTGTGTAATATATGAACCGATTCTATATGTACATGGGGGAAGAGGGGAGGCTACTACTATGTATAACGCTTGGTTATTATTTGATGCTGGTTTTATTACCAAATATTTATTCTACGTACATTTATCCCCATTTCAGCCGGTCTGTCTGTACACTTACTCCATTGGGCAAGTATTGAACTTGCAACATGAATGTTCGAAGTAAAAACGTAAAAACTAAAACTAAAAAAATAAAAAGATTGAAAAATGAAAACTTAAAAAAAAAACTAGATATCTTTTTAAGGTTTTTTTTATAAATAGGAAGTAGCATCAACGATACCAATTCATAAGTAGCCATGACATCTACGGACTCATTTAATTTGGTCATTCCAGGTGATAACATTACTTTAAATGATACAAATTCTGAAATCGCACTTGGACCTAATGTTTCCTTATATGACAGTTCAACTGTTACTCCAACAACATCAGGATTTTTTGTCTCAACTCCCTCTAAAAACACAACTTTAAATTATGTCGAATCAGCATGTGGAAGGTATATTCCACAAGTTGGAGATTTAGTTATTGGGACAGTAGTTGGACAGTTTGGTGATTATTATCGTATATCGTTAAATGAAACAAGTTCAGTTGTAGTGCTAAACATATTTTCATTTCCAAACGCCTCAAAGAAAAATAGACCACGTTTACAAACAAGAGATATAATTTATGCAAGAGTATCAAATGCTGAAAAATCTGTTGATGTTGAATTATCTTGTATTGATCCAACAACTGGTAAGGATGGTGGCTTTGGTGTACTTGAAGGTGGTTATTGTTTCAACATTTCAACCGCATATGCTAGATTTTTATTGTTTACTCCAAATGCTCCAATACTGAATAAAATGGTTGAAAAATTACAATTTGAAATTGCAATTGGTGTCAATGGAAAAGTTTGGGTTAAATCTGAGAACTCAAAAGCTACAATGCTATGCGTTTACGTTATATCTGAAAGTCAAAATTGGAAACAAAGTGAAATTAATACAGAATTTGATTCTTTGATTAAAAAGTTTAAAAAATTATAAATTTATATACTGTACAACCTACCTATAATATACATAATACCGTTTTCCTGAAACAACCCTATATATTTTGTAATCCACCCAAATTTAATTTTGATGGTCTTTTACCCAGTAACCTGAAACTAAAATAATGTTCTGAGTGCACTGTTTCGTTGTCAACTGGTGTAATAAGATTTTCATTTTCATTTAATTTTTTTTCAGATCTATCATCATACTTGCTTCCATCTGATTCTTCATAACTATCATGAATTTTAATATGTGGTATATCCATTTTAGCTTTATAATCACTTATATCATGATTCATTAAACGTGTTTGTTTCATATATTTATCAATATCTCCTGAATCAATGAAAGGATCAGCTAATTTTCCGTATTCATGAACCAATAAGTTGAGTTTGCCCTGTCTAGCTGATTCAATTTCTTCAAAACTTGAATCATATGAATTTATTGAATGAATAAAGCTGTTGTTTGATTCTCCGTTTTTACTTCCGTAGTTTTCGATGTGTTCATTCATACCCAAAATTGGTATACTTGAACTCATATCAACCAAATTATTATAAAGTGAAATAGTTTCTTTCTCAATATTTGGAACGACGATGCCATGAATTTCAGCTAATTGGAATAATGAGCCGTTTTCCCGGACTTTATTTTCAAGAGAAATTAATGGATCTTCAAATATATTTGATCTTGAGTTTTTCAATTTTTCAACTGCTAATGACGATACATTTTCCTTTTCTTCTTCTTCAGCTTCACTTTCATATTCTTTGATTAGAATATCATCATCAAATAAGATAATTGGTAATCCTGAATGTGATTTTGGAATATGTTCTAATACATCATTATTTTCAAAAAATTTACCCTCAAAAATACTTGCCGACTTTTGAATTGTATTTAGTTGTGATAAACTTAACAATAATGATTTATACTGTTCTCTATGTTTTAAACATTCATCATAATCATCAATATTACATTGCATTAATTTTGCAAAATCTTCTGAAAAGGGATTACTTCCTATTTTACCATTTTCAATAATCGCATGTTCATCGTTTTCTTCAGAATATATAATCTTCAATTCCCTATGTGGTTTCCTTGACTTGAAAGGCGAAAAATAATTATTTTCTTCATTTTCTGGGTCAAATGTTTTTGGTGATGCTCCACGTAATCTTTCACTAAAACTATTAAACCTTTTATTTTTTGAGGATTCTGAAGATTTTGAATCATCTTGACCCTTAAATAATGAAAATATTCCGAAAGATTGCGCTGAATGATCTGGTTTGCTAATTATGCCTTTTGGATCCAAATTTGATGATATATATGAAGTTGGCGAATATTGTTTTGTTGATATCATATTGAACTCAAACAGTTCATTCAAGGAAATAAAATTTCTTGATCCATATTTTATATTCCAGTAATTTTCAAAGCAGCCAATATATGGATCAATCTTTACCACTAATAAACCACGTTCTTGCAATCCTAAAATAAATTTATCTTGAATTGAAGATTCCCATAACTTAACAATATTCTCTTTTCTGTTAATCAAGTTACAATCATTAAACCAGTGTGTATATGATCTCATACCATTTAATTCGGAATTACTTTTCCTATTATGTAAATAATAATCAGTATTTAATTCCCATAACATTGGTTGATCTGGCAAATAAACAAAATTACCTAAAAATAAATTTATTGCTTCTTGTCTTTGTGCATCAACAAATGAATTACTGTAAAATCTTTTAACAGATTCAATAATATCCCTTGAATGTGATGACCATTGATTAATTTTACGATATGTTTGTAATGTATTAACAAGATGTGAACCACCATACTGTAAAGCAATCGTATCACCGTGATCATGAAACATTTCTGTTAAAACATTAGTAACATCACTATCATATTCTAAATATTTCTCTTTTATAAAACCTAAAGCATGTAATTGATGTCCTAAAGCTCTTTTACCAATAACAAATTGTGCTGTATTTGTTCTATCTAGACAATCAACACAATTCGTTCTACATATACCCTGTTGTAATTTAGTATCATATATTGTTTCCTTATTATGAAAAAAACCAGTTTTTGTTAATGTGTCTTCAGAATAATTTTCTAACCATTTAATAACATCTTGTGTTCTTGATTTTGCAGCTCTTGACATGTCCCAAGCAGTATAATCTAATTTTTTATCATCTGGTAAGAATTGATTTAAATATGAAATACAATCATTAAATGCATCTAACAACTTAGTTTCTCTTGATGCTTTCTCTCGTTGTTTAATCAAATTCAAAACTTGAATTGGTGCACCATATCTTTTAAATAAGTTATCAAAATGAGTCGCAGCTTTTGAGTAGAATGGGTCAACTGCATTAATATTAATCGGCGGTTTTGTCATTCTTAAATTTGGAGCAGTTTCCTGTGACCAGGATAAAGGAATTGAACCACGATGTTGAACAAAGGAAGTATATCTTGGATTATTATAAAATCCAGCGGCTGGATCATGAAACGATGATGTTAACATATCACAAACAATTTGTTCAGTTTCAACCTCATTTGCAACATCACCATCATCATTCACACCACGTTTAAAGAACCTTGCACCAGCAAATCTATGTGATCTTCTTGCAATAAGAGTTATATAAAAATGCAGTTGAAAGACTGAATTCTTAACCTGATCAACAAATCCATGAATGATTGGTTGAAACCAATCATAAACTTTATCAAACGTTTGAAAAATTGGTTCTAATAATGTGCCATTCCACATAAAACGTTCGTTAAATTCAAAAACATATGAAAGTTCCATATTACCATTCAAATTTAGTGATTGCATTTTATTTCTCATCATATTTGTTTGTAAAGTATTTGTGAGATCATAACTATAACTAAAATAAAAAGTTTTGTTCAAATCAATATTTAAAAATGTTTGAACATATCTTGCTTCAACAGAATTTTTTTCGACAATTTTTGAACTATTTGTTACTGGAATTAATTCGGTTTCATCAATATGATAAATTTCATGAGATCCTAAAACTGCAACTTGCTTACGTTTTGTAACAACTAGTAAATAGTAATATTTGGTAAATCTAATAAACCCAAGTAATCCCACAGCTGTGATTTTCTTAGTCAAACCGCCTTCACTTGAATCTTCAATGCCATTTAAAACTTCCATAATTTCATTTCTTGTGAAGAAAACGTTATCTTCCATAACAGTCAATTTAGCAGTATCCACTAAATCTATTTCTAAAATTCTGAAAACAGTTTCTCTTGCATTACTCCCTACAATGTACATTCTCTGAGTCGTAACATAAACGGTGTACTTTGTCAATATAAACTTTCTTGGTTTCGGTACAATAGGATTTGAATCAGAAGCATCAAGTGATGGTGATTGTAACCGTGAGTTAGTCTCTGTTTCTGGTCCTGTCTCGATTCCACTCTCAGCCATTGCATCTAGTGGATCTGATTTCAGGGGACCCATGGTTTGTGTGAGTGGTTGATCTTTGATAACTGGTAAGCTAAAAAAACAACAACCAAAGTAACAGAGAAAGTAACACATACATTAACGAAATTTCCAGTTTTTTTCTACGGAGTGAATTTTGCAGTATAACAGCAAAAATAACACAAATTAATTAAACTCTGTGGAAATGTTTACAATGAACTATAATGGTAAATTTCTACAACAGTACGATATGGCTACAGTGTTGAAGTTAATTTGCATGAGGAATATGAATTATCTCATCAAAATCAAATCTTCAAAAATCCGGTCTTGACTACGCACACCTAATCACAATATAAAATATTGATCTCACCTGGACATGCCGACACATTGAATATGATACGTTGTGTTGTTACTCAACCACTTCTTAAATATCACAAACAATAAAGAAAGACGCTATTTAAGTAGTAAATTGAGTCAATCACTGTGCATGAACATTGAAAATTGCCAACTTTTTGTTTCTCAATTTCCCAATTCGGATATAAAATATTTTTCATTCAGAATTAAGTCCTTGTTTCTTCTATTTCTCTTACTTTTTTAGAAACAAAACAAAGTAAGACATGGACGTTTACACCTCAGTTACACAAAAACAGTTGGAAAAGAAAAAACTCTCAAAAAAGAACGGCAAGGATAAAAATGCTTGTAAAGCCAAAAAACTTGTCCATGATTTGTTTGTCCAAGGTACAAACGACTCATCAATTGTTTCCAAAAGATCTGTTGAAATCTTATATACTGATAAAGTTGAACAAAATGCAAAACACTATTTTCAATATTTTGTTAAAAAATCACCACGTCGTTCGCCGGTAATTAACAGAGGTTATTGGATTAGAATGAAATCTATTAGGATGGCGATTGAAAAAATTATTAGCCAACAGCCAAAGGATCAAAGAATCAATATTATTAATTTAGGTTGTGGTTACGATCCATTGCCATTTCAATTACTAGATGATGATAAGCTGAAAAATGTTAATTTGTATTGTATTGATGTCGATTTTCCTGAACTTATTGGATATAAATCCCAAATGATTAGAATGGCTACAGAGTTGAGGGAACTAATCGGTGGTGAATTACCTCCTATTTTAGACGTTCCGGGTATTGAACTACGTACAGAAAAATATGCAATGATGGGCTGTGATTTAACAAATCGTGATTTATACTGTAAACAATTAGATTCATTTATGGCAAACAATTTATCAACTACAAATATTTTTATTGCAGAAGTTTCATTAGCTTATATGACTCCAGCAACTGCAAATCCAATTATTAAAACATCTAGTGAATTTTCAAACTCACATTTTCTTATTCTTGAACAATTAATGCCTTCTGGTGAACATCATCCATTCTCGAAACGTATGATTAACCATTTTAAAAAGATGGAAGCTCCACTACAATGTGTTCATACATATCCTACAATAGAAGACCAAATTAAACGATTTCAATCATTAGGTTTTCAAAATGTTAATGCACGAAATCTTTTAGATTGTTGGGATCTAGTTGATAGCAAGACAAAAGAAAGGGTTGAAAGTGTTGAAGCGTTTGATGAATGGGAAGAGTTTGTTTTCTTTGGTCAACACTATATTAATTTACATGCTACAAACCAAAACAATGTTGAGGTTTATCCATCAGACTACTGTCAACTGTATTCAAAATTAAACGAATTACATAACCATGATTATATTTTTGAAGTTCAAAATTTAGAAAATAATGAAATACAAAGAAAATTTCATACAAGTTTAAATTTAAATGATGAACTATTTTTAACATCTGGAACTAACCAATCAAGGTTATCAGACACATTACCATTAAACTTTAATCTTAAAATAGAAATAGATACACCAGAAACCTTCAAACCAAGAGTTGCAGCAGAGTCAGTAACACTAAATAATGCTGCTTATTTGATAGGTGGTCGTAGAATGCCAGGCGTAGGTATAAACGAATTTTGGCAGTTTAAAAAAAAAGATAAATTAAAATATGAATGGATACAAAAGGAACCGTTGCTAAAAGGACGTGTTAAACATACTTCAATTGAATTGGAAAATGGTATTTTAGTCTATGGTGGTTCTGATGATGAAAGGTTTGAATATTATTTACCTGATAGTAATAAATGGATAGATTTAATCTCTGATAAGAATATTTTTGGTCTTGAAAGTTCGAAGCTGATAAAAACAAAAAATGGGATATTTTTAGTTGGTGGTAAAATACATAATAGTGGATTCGAACTCAATTCAAAACTCTATAAGGTTAACGTCGATTTACATACATTGAGAGTTGAACTTATTGAAGTTTTAAATCATCCCTGTTTAGCAAGATATGGATTTAATGTCATCGCTAGAAATGATAAAATATTAATCTTCGGAGGTGTTGGAAAAAAGTTGTATGATCAGTTTGATACAATAATCGAAATCAATACCAGTTCAAATACTATCAACTGCATTAAAATTGACGATGTAACGTGGTCTAAAAGTCCGGTACTTATTGGTTCTAGTTTATCAATTGATTCATCAAGTTTACAATTTTGGCTGGTTTGTGGTGGTGCTGTTTGTTATGGATTTGGATCTATTTGGAATGATGTATTAAACATCAAATTTGGAAAGGAAATAAGTACAAAGAAACTTTTGATTTAACTTTAATTTTTTTATTTCATTAAATTGTAAAATCCTTTCATGGACAAGATATAATATTCTATATATGGTGATTAACTATATATCTAAAGTAAGGAAAATGTGCAGAGTGTAAACCTCCTAATATAAATATAAGCGTAGAAAATAGTTGAAAAATATGACTAATAATAATAATAATAATAATAAATATGTGATTGATAAAATAATAATTAACTCTGTGAAATATTCATTCTATGAACATAATAAAAGACTTGAATTGAATTAAAACATTTATTTATCTGAAGCATCATAATCTAAGACACAACCCTTTGAAGCATCAGAAACTAATTGACCATATTTAAATAATGTACCTCTCTTGTATTTTAATTCAGGTTTTTTCCAAGACTTCTTTCTTTCTGCTAATTCTTCTTGAGAAACAAGAACATCAATAATATTTTTATCTGCATCAATGACAATATTATCACCATCTCTAACTAAACCAATTGGACCACCTTCAAAAGCTTCAGGAACAATGTGACCAATTAAGAAACCATGGGAACCACCGGAGAATCTACCATCAGTTAATAATGCACAATCCTTACCTAAACCGTAACCCATTAAAGCAGATGATGGTTTTAACATTTCTGGCATACCTGGACCACCCTTTGGACCTTGATATCTAATAACAACAACAGTTTTTTCACCCTTCTTGATATCACCATTTTCTAAAGCTTTGATGAAATCAGCTTCTTCGTCATAACATTTCGCTTTACCTTCAAATCTGGTACCTTCCTTACCAGTGATCTTTGCAACTGAACCTTCTGGAGCTAAAGAACCCTTTAAGATTTGTAAATGACCAGTTTTCTTGATTGGGTTTGAAACAGGTCTCATAATATCTTGGGATTCTGGTAAACCTGGTAAATCATCTAAGTTTTGTTTCATAGTTCTACCAGTAACTGTTAAAGTTGAACCATCTAAGAAACCTTCCTTTAATAAGAATTTCATAACTGCTGGTGTACCACCAACTTTAACTAAATCTGCCATAACATGTTTACCAGATGGTTTAAAGTCACCTAATAATGGGGTATCATCAGAAATTCTTTGGAAATCATCAATAGTTAATTTAATGTTTGCAGTATGTGCAATAGCGATTAAATGTAAGACAGCGTTAGTTGAACCACCACAAACAATTGTGTATCTAATAGCATTTTCAAATGCAGTTTTAGTTAAGATATCTCTTGGTCTAATATCCTTTTCAATTAAGTTCTTGATTGCAGCACCAATGTTTGCACATTCATCTTTCTTTAATTGAGAAACTGCAGGAGATGATGAAGAGTAAGGTAATGACATACCTAAAACTTCGGAAGCAGAAGCTAAAGTATTTGCAGTATACATACCACCACAAGCACCAGGGCCAGGACATGCATGTTTAATAATGTCGGATCTTTGATTTTCAGTAATTTCTTCTGATAAATATTGACCATAAGATTGGAAAGCGGAAACGACATCTAATTGTTTTGGAACACCAGAACAAGTACCAGAACCTGGTAAAATTGTACCACCATAAACCATAATTGAAGGTCTATTATGTCTTGCAAATGCCATAAGAACACCAGGCATATTTTTATCACAACCTGGAATACCAATATTTGCATCATAATGTTGACCTAAGACAATAGTTTCAAAAGAATCAGCAATAATTTCACGAGATTGTAAAGAATATCTCATACCAGTGGTACCCATAGAAATACCATCGGAAATACCAATAGTGTTAAATTGCATACCTTTTAATCCAGCAGCCTCAACTGAATCTTTACAAGCATTGTTTAAATCCATTAAATGCATGTTACATGGGTTACCACTCCACCAACAAGAACCAACACCAACTTGACCCTTGGAGAAATCAGCATCTTTGAAACCAGTTGCATAAAGCATTGCTTGTGATGCACCATTGGACTTTGGTTCGGTAAGAATTGCAGAATACTTGTTATACTTTGTTGAAAGTTGGGAAGCCGAAACAGAAAATGTTCTCTTTTGTGTGTGTCTAAGAATAGCACTCATTGTTACTGAAGAAATTGGTTAAAGGAAAAAAAGAAGGATCAAGAAGATAAAACTATATACTAAATAACACTCAGATTCAATAGTTAAGAAGAAATCAGTCACAATGAAAAATAAAATTTTCAGCAAAACGGACCGATGATTTTGAGAAAGCTGAAAATTGGAAATTTGAAATAACCATCTTTTTATTCGCTGTTTGTCGTCAATACAGTTTTGCCCAATGCGGAAACAAGCTAAAGATTATAAAGTATACACCATACATAGACGACAACTATAACTACAACTATACTAATCAGTTTTCTGTAGTCTTTTCAAGGAATGGATCGAAGTTTCCACTTCCAAGATTAGCGCCGTATTTAAGTGCACTACCCAATGCACATTCACATATTTTTTGTGTACGTGCGGCAGCACCATTTCTACCATCAACTTCATAATTACCAAACATTGGTATACCAGAAGAATAAACTCCCATTGCATAATTCAGTACATTCTTTAGCACAATCAATTCAACTTTTGTATTACCTTCATTAATTATAACTCCCATATAATCATTATAATAAGGTATACTGTTACCACTTTCTTGCTTTCCAGTTGCTGCAATATCCCAGAAAGATATACCATGCGCTGTGATAATTGATGATGACAATTGACCAACATCTGAACATTCATTTGCGTTTGGTAAGCCAAAATCAATTGGTCCTGTAATTAATTCAATACGGAAAATACCATCTTCTTTAATCAATAAGGAAAATGCTGTTCTATAAACATTATTACCACATCCATTAGATTTATTTAAAACTTTAGGGAATCCAATCCACATCTGTAATCTTTTATAATGTTCATCATTTAGTGTTTGAATGATCTGTCTTGGAATTGGAGTAAATGACGTACCACCTCTAAGATAAGCTTTACCTTCCTCAGCATGCATTGAAAATTTGACATTATCTTGAACTTTATTACATTTACCTGAATCTAATGAACATTTAAAAATAACCAATGGATCCAAAGTATAAATAAAATGAATAAAACCTTTTAGATTTTTTGAGTCACCAATTTTTATACTATCAAAAAAAGGAATCCAATTTTTTTCAGTTTTCAAAGTTGTAACGGCATTATTACCCATGTTTTTAAATTTGAGAATAGGATGGATTAATTCCGATCCTTTTGGTCCTTGGAATGGGAAAACTGCAAACATATTTCTTTTGCTATCGGATGTTAACATGTTGAAAACAATCACAGGTTCTGAACCATATTCACCATCCCTTAATAAAACTCTAGGATCTTCAGGACCAATTGTACCCTTACTTGGTTTACCTTCAAATGGTATATTTAATATTGATGGGAATCTAAGTGAAATTCTTTCTAAATGATTTTGGTCATTGTTATTTGCATATTCTCTTAAAACACTATCAATTTCCTTTTCAGAAACTCCATAATATCTAATTCGTCTACCTTTAACTTCTTTCCAGTCTGCATCAAATAATTGTAATCTAATAAATGAAGCTAAAGGTTCACTTCTATCATTTGGTGCATACATAATTGTTGAAACAACCATATGTAACTGCTCATCGGGTAACCAAATAGATGAACCTGATTTTTTAAACCAATGTGATAAATCTGATAAAAATGTACCATCGCTAGCTTGTGGGTCAACTTTTTTAACAACATCTGCATACCTTGAATTCAATAACCACCTTCTAACTTCAATTAGATCATCATCTAATAAAATAGGTTCAGAATATTCGATTTTTCTTTCTTCTTCACTTGGTTCATAAGAAATTTGATTACAAACAAGCTCATCATATGATGAAGTTGATCCAGCGATATCTAAATTACCAAAATAACCAGGTAATGAATCGATTGGTGTGAAATTTTTCTTTAATAAGGTATCTGATAAAATTTCAACTTTTTCAACAGGTGCAGTTTTATCACCAAATTGAGAATCATCTAATAAAGGTTTTAACTTAGCTTTACTAAGTGCTTTATTGACCTTTTCACGATCAATTTTTTTTGGAGGTTTCAAATTATTATTATCAGGATTAAAATCAGCCTTTTGATTTCCTGAACCAGCTTCATAAAATTCGTTCTCCTTTGGGTTGATTATTGATTCAATATATTCGTTTTTTTCAGTTATTGTTAAAGAGTCTGTGAATTTTTCAATTTGTTGTATAGGCCAAAAGTAGTACGCCAAACCAATAAAGGTTATCAAAATGATGTATCTGAACAATCTGCAGGAACGCGTATATTTCTTTGCGACCATGGTTATCTGTTGACAATAAACAAACAATAAGCAGGTGTCACCAAACAAAACACGAACACCATAGAGTAAATCTATTAGCCCCCACAAAAATCAATGAGAAAACACAGGCGCGTGTACGGGTTTGTGTTGAGGTTAAAACATGTTTTTGGTGCCTACTTTTCCCAATAGGGAAACTATTGTTTGTTGCTTCTTTCCTAACCACAACACTTTGCTAGATATGCACGGAAACAAACTAAGTAGCGCAGAACCTGCGGTTGAAGACAATGATAAAAGGTCCATTAGTAAAGAAGATTTGAGTGTTAGGGCTGCCACCATCGCAGATCCCCTTGATGCCCTTTCAAGGCAAAAATACAATATTTCTAGTAGTTTGTTAAGTGTGCATACTCCTAGTACAAAAGGTCATATCCCGCTTACTTCATTATCAATCAAAAATCAAACCAATTTAGCAGACGCTCCTCCTTTGGAGATGCACAAACCATCAATGATTGAACAATTTCAAAATTTGGGTGAATTTTATTCTCAAAGAACAAGAAAAGTGGTGGATAAACTGTGTGAGATTGGTGCCAAGGAACTACATTTAGCCCGTGGTAAGACAAATCCCAATAAATCACAAGATGTCGAAGAAAATAAAGAAAACCAAAACAGACATCAACAATCTGAAAAAAACGTTAAAATGGCACAACAAATTCCAAATATAAGAACATTGCCAAGATCTTCTCCAATCCATTCCTATTATCATAATCACAATAATAATAATGTCAATAATAGTCATACACAAAATGTGATTTTTGATGCAATTACTCCTGGCGTTGTAGGTGCAACTAATACTAGGTTTGTAACCACTGAAGACCGCGATCAACGTGATAGACAAGTTACTCAAGCTTTAAACATCATTTCTCAATCGATGGAACCGCCTATTCATAGTTTTGATGCTCTACGTGATTGGGTTTTGGAAGAATTTAAACCTGATGATGATACTGATCAAAACAGTTGCAAAGTGATTCTTTATGAGATCGTGACTTGGTTTATGGGTACTCCTCTTACTGTTTTGAGATTATTTTGGAATTATGTCTTCTTAGAAATTCATTTAGCATATAATTTAATTTTGTTGTATGCAACATTTGTTTCAACTCCACCAGTTATATGCTTTGTAATTGGATTAACATTATTTTGGGTTAAAGTTCTCTATGAAATTTATAGAGATATTGTGCATAGAGATGATCCTGTTTATGACTCTCAAGTGCCAAAAGAGATGTCGATAGCAGCAGCAATTAGTGCTTCAATGGGATTTGTTCTTAATATGAAAGCAAAAAATGGAGAAATCACTCAAGCCTGGTGGAGAGGAGAAAGTACATAAATGCCATAGGTAAGATATATATATATATATATTATTTCCTTCATTGATGTGTAATTTTTAATGAATAAAAATGTAATGAAATTGCTGAAGTTTAATAATAATTTTTGTCTTTCTCGATTTAGCCTTTTTTGTTTTTTTGTTTTTTTGTTTTTTATGATGGAAATGTTAATTGTTTTGGAGTGATCTACTTTTTACCAAAAATTAAAAGAATAGTCCGAAATCTACACTAATGGCATCCAAACGAGCAAGTGAATTGCCTGTAGGTATAGGTTTAAGAGATGGCTCAATTTCAAAGAAACAAAAACCTTCCTTATCATCAATAAAACCTTCAAGTATTTCCACACCTGAAGTCAAATCAAATGAATTTCCGCTGCGAACTTCAAGTATAATAGATCAAGTCAACGAAGAAGATAATTATACACAGTCCAATAATACTGGTACGATTAGAACCAATAGAAAATCGAAATCTCCGAATGAATTTACTGCAATTGACCCATTACTTACAAATGATTTTCGAACACAACATAAACAAAAAACTGATTCTGATTCTGATTCCGATTCCGATTCTGATTCTGTGAATGATTCTGATTCCATGAATTATAGTGATAGTGATAATTGCAATGACAATACTGATGCCGATGTTGATGATGAAGTAATAAATCCAGGTGAAAAAATACCAAGCATTAAGACACTTTCATCATTATTCCAATCGAGAGACCTTCTTAAATTGTCCAAAATTTTGATGAATATTGAATCACGTATCCCAACAGAACTTAAAGAATATAAAAAATCTGTTGAAGTAAAGGAAAGACGTGGTGATAAACTAATATCTCAATTATTTAAAGAAAACGAACAATTAAAGAATAGAATTATTGAATTAAAAACAAAAGTTCATGAAGTTAAAAGAGACAATAAAAGCATTTTAAGAGATGCAGAAAATGAAATTTCACGTTGGAAAACTTTAATTATTTCATCAAGTGAAAGAGCAACAGAATTAGAAAATCAAGTAATTAATCTCAAACATAAGATATCGAGATCGAACAATGATGATTTTGAGGATGATGAAGATGAAGATAATGTTTATGTTGATATAAATGAACCGGCTTTAAATATAATAAATCATAACCATAGTCTAAAAAGAGATAAAGACCTTCAAATTAATTTTTTGGAATTTCTAACTGGTGTTAGATGTATTGCCTTTGAAGAATCAGACTATACATTGAATTTCACAGTTAAGCAATCAGGCGGCATTGGTACTGTTTACTACAAACTAATAATTAGTAAAAATGTTGAAGAAAGACATGAAGCAATCTATATTCCAATTTGGGATAAACATGTAGATTTTCAAGGCGACTGGGACGAAAATGTTAAAAGTGTAAAGACCTGTTTACCTCGGTATTTACATGATGAATTGACTTTTCCATCAAGCGCAATTAATTATTTCAATTCAAAACTTAATGATTGCTTAAATCAATAAGATTAATTTGTTCCCATCATGTATTATTTCAAGTGTATATTTATAATTATTTTTCTATTTATTAATCTCTAAAAAAAGTGAAATTATATACATAAACTATAAGAACCATCTTTGTTTTGTGAAAGTTTAACATTTTTCAGAAAATCAGTTTTATCTGACAATGCTTTATTATCCTTCTTAACGGATTTGAAAATTTTGTACAACGAGGTTGGTTTATTTTCAATATACTTTGATAGGTCAGATTTGCTTTCTTTAGGCTGTGTTAGTTTAGATACTTGTTTAGCGGTATCCTTTGCTTCTGGTTTAGCGTTATCTTTTGCTTCTGGTTTAATTCTATCATTTACCTCTGGTTTATTTTCTTTCTTTACTCCTGGTTTATTATCTTTCTTTACTTCTGGTTTATTCTCTTTCTTTGGTTGGTTTTGGTTTTGGTTTTGGTTCTTTCCCTTTTTTCCTTTGTATAATGATTTTTCATATTTTTCTGCTTCACTGATACAACTTGTATGTTTTTGATGATCATTACCATAAAAAGTAGTTGAACAATCAATACAAGTAAAATATGAACCACGACATGAACGCTGATGTTGAGGCAGTCTCTTTTTGATCACAGTATCATTACAAACTTCACAGGAAAATGAAACCATTTTGATTAATATTTGTGTTTATTTTTTGGATATTTAAGACAAACAAAAAGATTAAAAAGATGAAAAGAAAGTGAAAAAAGTAAAAAAATTGTATCAAAGAAAAAAAAATAACAAGGCAGTGCAAAAAAAAATATCCATGTTTTACCAAACTATGTTAAATGTGTAATACTGAATTGCAAACCATTGTTGTTAGTCTTTTAGTTAAAACTATTGATAATGTAGATTGAAAAGGCAAAAATTATATAATGTAAAAAATGGGAGCAAGTTGTGATGACCAATTAGATATATACAAGAACAAGAACAAGAATTGAAGATTTTTAGTTAACAGTGTCTACCATCTATTTTCACTTTCACCTGGAAGTCTTTCAACTCTTTTTGGTTCCCAATCTTGATGTTCATCAAGGAGACCTTGCAACTTATAATATTCATCTTTAATGTCAACCTTACGTCTATTTTCAATTAAATTCAATGCTTCTTCTTCATTCATTTCCTTCACTTTTTCATCCCTTCTTTCATATCTAACAGCTGTAAAATTAGTCAAGAAAACAGATCCAAGTGCAATAGATAGCATCATTGGTAGTCCAAAGAAAAGAAAAGAATTCTTCTTAACTAACTTTTCATATTTTCCAACAAAGGTTTTCTCATAAGCCTCTCTTTCTTTTTTTCCCATAAACGTTTTATTTCCAAAAGCCATAATTTATTAATTAGTGTTTGTTGATGATAAATGTGTGTAACTTTCAAAAGCTGAAAGAAACTTATATCATATGGCAAAAAAATCATATCAAAATAGAAGCTCATGCTATTTTTGATTTTCATTTTGATTTTCTCATTTTCACTTTTTTTCTAAGAAGTGCATTACATTAACTCTATACAGTAAATACTGAATACTCTACATACTTACACGACTTTGAGAACTCTATCAAACAGGGATTCGACACTAAGACCTTCAAGGTGATCTAATATACCATCAAAAATATTAGATTGAAGACCGATTCTATCATTAAACTCATCAGATCCATCAATATCAATGTTATTTCCATTATTTGACATATTTTCTGATGTTGCACGATTTATAATTCTTGCATTATCTAACAGACTTGAAACAATCCAATTGTTTTCTTGTTTGGCATTTGCTTCCTTCAATAAATTCTTTCTAGAATATGATGATGATTTACCATAACTTATTTCACCTAATTGAGAGTTTGAGTCTGCCATTATCCATTTTTCCCAGGAATTTGACCATTCTGCACCAACAATAGAACCATTATAATTGTAACACCATTTACATTTGATTGTTGATTTCTTATCAGAAATATTCCATAATGTTATCTTAGAAATAACTTTATTTTGCGGACTAAAACATTTACCAACAATTAATAATTCATCAGTTGTATAATCATCTAAATCTGATAATTTATCATCACTTGAATTTTTCTTATTTCTAGAAATTAATTTAACAAATGATCCACCAAATCCTGAGTTCGATTCGTTATCACTTAATAACAAACCAAAAATAATTGTATTTTTCAAAATATCAACGACTGTTAAATGGGTCCGTGTTTCAACAACTAATAATTTACCATTTGATGTAAAATTAATTGAAAGAATATGAGTATCTTGTAAATTCAGATCGATATAACGTATTTTGTCCTTATTAACATTATTATTTGTATTTTCTTCTTTAGTTTCTGTTTCATCAATTGAAGCATGAGTATGAAATCTTGATGCAGAGATTGATGGTTTAATTGTATGTATTGGTTCAAAAGTATTAACATCTAATAAAACAATTCTGCCATTTCTACCAACTGCAATCATACTACTATCAGGTGACCAAGAACATATTGTACCTTCATTATTCGCAATGTTTGTAATTTCTAATTTTTTATTTGTTGAGTTGCTAGTAATATTCAATTCAGACCCACTTGAATAGAATTTTCTTAATGACCAAATACCTTGAGAATTTGGTCTCCATAATCTAATATTACCAATTGAATCGGCAGTTACAACAGCTTCACCACCAAAATAACTTTTAGGTGCTGGCAAGATTGAAGTTATTTGAGAGTTACCATGAGGACTTAAAATTTTAGTTTGTAATGACCATGAATCATTAACCGAAATTGAATCATTTTGTTGTTTACCACCAGAATATTTCCAAAATCTTAAAGTTTCCCATTGTTCAATTGAGTTATTCTTTAAGTCTTCAGCTTCACCTCTAATTTCGTTATCACAAGTAATTAACCAATCCTTTTCATTTGTTTTAGAAGAGCTTATAAATTCAAAGCCTATAATTTTTGGATCTGAAATTTTATTTTCATTACCAACTTTACCATATTGTTGTATTGCAGGTGCAATGGCAAAATTGTCAATTTGATTATTATTTAAATGATCATAAATTTGTATATGTCTACCAGCAGGTAAATATAGATTATTTGAATTTGGATGAATTTTAAAATCCAATCTATAATTATGTTTGAAACGAGTAAATTGGTGAGATTTCTTAAATGAACTGAAATCTTTTAGCATGTTCTTCTTTATTTCATCATTTTTATTTAAACCTGCAAATAAATGTGGAGTATTTATATCTAATTTTGATAATAAATCAGTTGTACTTAAAAGCAAGTATTGATAATCATTATCAATTACGTTTAATGATAACCCAATCAAAGTTGGGATCTTAAAATCCAAATGAATATCTTCAATCAAACCATTTAATCTTGGTAAGAATTGTTGCTTTTCATTGATTAAATTCCAAAAAACTAAAACTTTTTCTGACCCACCAGATAATAAATAAGTTGAATCATGATTAAAAACCAGCGATTTAATTGGATCAATATGCCATTTTAACAATCTTTGTGTTTGCTTTTCCAATGTTAATTCAAATAATAATATTATTGAACCATTAGATAAACCAACTGCCAATAGTGGATCTTTTTGATCATTTGATATTGCTAAACTAACAATATTGATTGCAGTCTTTGATGAAACAACTTGATTGTTGTTGGAGATATTTATATTGTAAGAAGCTAATTCTAATTCATTATTATCATCAAATGTGAAAATTTCTATAATTGAAGTTGAGTATACTGTTGATGAAGATTTATTTATTGAAAATGCCAAATTCTTGGAATTATTAGAAATTGCAAAAAATGTAACATTCGAATAAGTTTTAAAAGTTTTCAATAATTTATTTTCATTCAAATCAAATGAAATAATTGAACGTTGTTTGTTGTTATTTTTAGTTTTGACTAACATATTTAAAACAGTTTCATTGTTATTATTAAAATTGATAATTTGAAGAGGTTCGAATTGGGTAGAATCTTCGATACTTCTATTAAGTTTAATTTTCGATATTAATGGATTTTTTAAATTATCATACCAATTAAGAATAAATAAACAAGATGGTGTAAGGATATAGATAAGATTATTATTAATTGGAGAAATGATAGTGTCAATAATTAAATTGAAATTCAAACCAGAAACTGAATGAAATGATCTAATAGGTAACCTTGATTGAATTGAATAAACGGTAATATGATTATTGAAAAATGCAATAGAATAATGGCCATCCGGAGAGATTCTGTTAAGCTTTGAATGCAACGCTCCTCCAGAAGTGAATTCCACTGTGTAATTGTCAGAAGTAGATGACATTCTTGGTGGCGAACTTTTGCAAAAACAGGAAAATTCAGAACATTTATTTACGTCTTATACAAGTTAAGTATGTGAAATAAAATTTTTATGTTGTCGCTTTGCTGAAAAATTTTATTTTCTCTTTTTGCAAATTTATTTCGTTTTCCTCTATGTTTTTTCCGTTTGGCATTCTTAACTTTTACACAAGTATACTACTTTGCTTTCCTTTCACAAACACAAGACAATACATTCACAAAGATGATTATTCCAGTTAGATGTTTCTCATGTGGTAAGGTTGTCGGGGACAAGTGGGAAACCTATCTTTCCTACCTGGAAGACGACAACATGAGTGAAGGTGATGCTCTTGATAGACTCAAGCTCAAAAGATACTGTTGTAGAAGAATGGTCCTTACTCACGTTGACTTGATTGAAAAGTTCCTTAAGTATAATCCATTAGAAAAGAAGGAAATTGTTGACGAAGAAAGAGCTTATTAAACACAGACACTAAAGAGAAAAAAATATATCAAAAATAAAAAAAAGAACACAAAACAAAACTAACAAACTGTACATTAACACATCTTTTTGTTTCTGCAGAGAACACAAGCTCTATATAGTATTTATAAAAAATATATATTTCCCAAACCAACTATTAGAATTTGAGATAAACGTATACTATATCGACTTAGCTATTTATTTCCCTATTAAGTAAAAAGATGGCATTTTTGCTCGAAAATCCGTCATTTTTAATTTATCAACATTCCACATTTGGATCTTAAATTACATTAATGGTTCTTTTTTCTTCTAGTAATTCAACTATCACCAATGGAGCAAGTCTACAAACAATTCCAGAACTATGACTTTGATCAGTCACTATCATACAAGAATACATTAGAACAAGTCTACAATCAATATCTTATTGTTCTGTCGGATAAACACCTTGAAGTCAAACAAGATATCACTAACGGTATATTTGATCCTGATAGAATTCCACAAGCTGATAGGGAACAATTACAATTACAAACTAAGATTTTTGTCTTTTGTTCGGAAACTGATAATATATTGGAACTTCAAGAATATCAATATTGGTTAGAAACTTCAGCATCTAAAAAAATTGAAGATTTATCAACAGCAGAGAACCCCAAATCTAACACAGAACTGAAAGGAGACTTAGATGTAACTACAGACATCAGTGTAGGGGATATTCCCAATTCAGCCAATCCTGAAGAGTATACATCAAATTACCAAGAACTAGTTGATCTGATTGTCAATAACAAACCAATCCCTGGAATAAAACAAATCCCTGAAACAATTTTAAATCCATCTGATGCATCTAGTAGTCATTTACAACAACGTAGAAAACCTTGGGAAAAAGATGGAACTGAAACTGAACAAACTGTTGATAGTACTGTATAATTTGTTTACTCTTGCTTTAAATACTATAAGTTTTTTTATAGCTTTTACGTTGTGTTCTACGTTGACTAATCATTCATCTGTTTTATGTTTTTTTATTTTATTTTTTATTTATATATAGCCACAACTGGATATAAAATGTAACAAATTATACGACGACAATATCCATAAAATAAAAATGTTGATTATTATTAAATATTTAATTGCAATCAAGTAAGTAAAAACATCTAAATAATGCATAACAGGTGATTATATCAGATACCAAATTGATAGGAATAAAATAGATTACCTTTGTATTAACTGCTGAATACTTGTTGCTTTGAATGAATAGCTGGGATAAGAGTTAAAATTCAAATAAGCACCGCGTTGTTGATGGAAATAAAATATATGTATGAGCTTTATTGTGCAATTTCTTATTGAAAGCACGTCTTTTGCAGGGCAAGGTATCGGCAAAATGACCAGTCATGAAGAGCATTTAGCCAAAGGCTTTGATGAAGACGTTTTAATGTTCAAAAAATCGGTGAAAAGCCTGTTTCAAAACAATTCTAATGATCCAAAAGACGAGCCACATAGTTTACGAGATAAATTTGATGATTTGTTTAGTAAAGATACTTTTGTTATTAATCAAGAAGATTTAGAAATGTTAAATAAAGATGTTCAAAAACATATGGTCTATGTTAGTGATGATGAACAGTGGGAAGATGAGGAATGGGAAGATGATGATGCTATTAAAGGTGGTTATACTAATGGTGATGAACAAAGTGATGCTAAACATTATGAGAATGAAATTGATCATGATGGTGCTGACGACATTAGAGATTCTTTATTACCTCAAACAAGCATTGATACAATTGATTCAGATGCAGAATTTGATAACACCCATTTTTTATATGAACCACCAATTGAGTATAAAGATAAAATTTTATTTTATCTATTAAAGTTATCACCAATTTTAGTCATTACTTTAATTGTACTATTTCTAAGCGGTATATTAACAACTGAATCAATATCAAACATCCCAACTACAAATATAAATCCATTTCTGTCTCATAAATTATTTGTTTTAGAAGAAGAAATAAAATCCTTTCAAAATATCGGCAATAAAGTTTCAAGTTTGCAAAAAGAAATCCATGATTTAAACAATAAAATTGATAACTTAAAAGTAAGTTCAAAAACAGGTATTGATTTAAAATCAAATAAGCTAGTTAATAATATGTTTGATAAAATAGGTAAATTAGAGTCGAATGTTGAATCCTTATCAGAATTACTTACTAAAGAACTGTTAAATAAAGAGAAGAGAATAATTGAAAAACAGCAAGTTCCCAAACAAATAAGTAAGCCATATCTTCAACAACAACAACAACAACAACAACAACAACAACGACAATTATCCTCTATTAAATATTTCAATATAGCAAATAAATGTTCAGTCATAAGACAACTTACTTCATATCCACCATTCAATCGACAAAGACGTAGAAAATCATTACAATCTCGAATTATTCATGGATTCCCAGATTTTATCAAAAGATTATGGAATGGTAATACAATTAATATGCCACAATATAAAACTTTAGCTAATATTAAATTATTATCATCATCCAATAGTCCGAGAAATGTATTAATTGAGAATCCTACATCATTTTGGCAAATTCCATCATCAATTTTACCAATTTATTTTACAATTAACATTAATGAACCAATTAAGCTACATGAAATTGGAATTTATCATTCAAGAATACCACCACATTTCAATAACCTCAATGATACAGTTAATTTGAGTTTGAAAAAACGTTGGTTTAATAGTGCACCTAAAAATATTGAAGTTTTGGTAAGACCAATAAATGAAGAATTTCAATCAATGAGTAGTAATATGTCACAATTTTTCAATCAAGATTTAAAATTTAAAATTCATAAAGGTACAATAATTACTTCGAATAATAAAACTGAGAATTGGAAAAATTGGATTAGGATTGGTGAATTAGAATATAATATTAATTTGAATAAGGCATATCAAACATTAAATTGGTCAAATAATAGTAAAATCAAACAAGAAATTTCAAAATTTCACATTCAAGATATAATGTTTATAATTCATAGTAATTGGAATGATGAAATGGTTGTGCTTGATACGGTTAGGATATTTCAACTTGATGATGAATTCGAGGAAATAAATGTTAACCATGACTCTGAAGTGGTATTTTTAGGAGAAGATGAATTGGTGAGCAATGTAAATTAACTTAATGTGTGTAGATTAAAAGAAAAAATGTATAAACAATAAATCCGTGGGAGGTTCACACTTTTTTCAGTACATCAATCCTGTTTAAATGCAACTATAGAATGATTATGAAAAGAAACAGATCATAATGACAGATTGAACTAAAAATAAGTTTAGAATGCACGATTAAGTTAACTTTTACCAGTTAATAAATTATGAATTTATGGTATTAAAGTAAAATGCAGTATGTTTCAGAGTAAACATAAATGGTGATATTAACTACAAATGTCATCAATTCAAGTTAATACATGGTAAATTAAAATTTTAAAGAAATCTAATATGATAAAATATCTCTAAAGTTATCAACTTAATCAATATTATCATCACTCTTAGTAAATTGCAAAAAAAATACTGTAGTATTTATTGTTTTCCTCTTCAACAATAAGAGATAGAACCAAAAAAAAAGAGATAACACATAGGATATTTCAATTTTACACATGTCGCAGAAACATTTATATCAGTTGAAAAAAATAACGGTTTTAACATTTTACATCACTGAAAAAGTAATTAAAAGGGTCTTTTCTACGTCTCAAAATTTAAAATCTGATGTTACAGCGATATATTTCTTTAAAAAAACACACAATGTGAATCGACATAAACATTTTTATTATCAATACAATCATATTAAACATAGAACAATTAGGAACGAAAAACAATGACGATTACACCGGTGATTACATCTTTGTTGGATACGGATCTTTATAAGATTACGATGCAAGCGGCAATTCATAAGAATTATCCTAATACACCATGTGAATTTTTATTAACTAATAGAACACCAACCAAAAGACTTAATAAAAAGGCATATGAATGGATATGTAAACAAATATCAAGTTTAAAAGATTTGAAATTTACAAATGATGAATTAGATTACCTGAAATCAAAATTAGGATATTTAGGTGATGAATATTTCCAATGGTTATCAAAATTAAGATTGAATCCTGATTTGGAAATTAAAATTATACCTGAAATAATTAATAATGATGAATATAATTTATCAATTACTGCAATTGGAGATTGGGAAATTGTAACATTATACGAAATTCCAATATTATCATTATTAAGTGAATGTTATTTTAGATTCATGGATAGAAAATGGACTATAGATGGAGAGTTAGTTGCAGAATTTAATCAAAATGGTGAAGAATTACCAGGTTCAAATTATGACTTAGTTTATAATCAATCATTTTTAAAAGCTTCAAAATTACTCGAAAATGATTGTATATTTAGTGAATTTGGTACAAGACGTAGAAGAAGTTTTAAAGTTCAAGATTATGTTATTAAAGGTATAGTTTCACAATTAGGTAAATTTAAAACAGGTAAAATTTTAGGTACTTCAAATATATTATTAGCTAAAAACTATAATCTTGAACCAATAGGTACAATTGGACATGAATGGATGATGGGAATTGGAGCAATCACATCAGTTTTATCCAATGGTGAAACTGATTATGATTCATATTTGCATGCTAATAAATTATCAATTGAAAAATATGTTAATTATGTTGGCCCAAAACATGCAGGTTTAGCATTAACTGATACTTATGGTACATTGAATTATTTAAAACAATTTAAAGAACCTTATGTATCTTATTATCTTGGAGTTAGACAGGATAGTGGAGATCCTGAAAAATACGCATCAAATTTAAGTAATTGGTATAAACAGCATGGATATTTAAATAAAAATGATAAATTGATTTGTTTTAGTGATTCATTAAATGTTGAAAAATGTATTAGATTGAAAAAATATTGTGATTTACCTAATGTTAATATTAATTGCTCATTTGGAATTGGTACCAATTTTACTAATGATTTTGATTCTGAACCTATGAATATTGTTATGAAATTAATTAAATGTGGTGGTGGTAATGCCATTAAAATAAGTGATAATATTGGTAAAAATATGGGTGCTTTAGAAACTGTTATGGAAGTTAAAAAAAGATTAGGTTTATTATCTAGTGTTGGTATTGATGATGATGTTGAGATCGATGAATCTCATAGATGGATTTAATATTTTTTTATACAAACATTATAATTTTTTTTATTTAATTACTTTAATTTATTCAAGACTATTTTATTAATACATAATTTCAATTAGAAAAATAATCTATTGATAATATTTTTGAGAATTTTACAAACTTGGAAACAAAGAAAACATAAAGTGAAGAAGGAAAAGAAAAATTATAAAGTTTCATTATAACAAATAAACAAAAAAAGAAAAAGATATAATGAAAAGGGCTAATGATGGTATTATGGCAATGATGATGATGATGATGATGATGATGATGATGATAATAATAATGATGATGATTAATTATAATGATAATTTCTATGAATTTTTAATCAAACAAATAACTGAATGATAATATAAACTAACTAATGACAAAGAACAAACAAGAAATACTAATAATTTTAACATGATATACTAACACTAATATAAACAAATAATCAAACAATTAACAACAAATAAATTTAGAGAAAAATCCTTTATCAGATTCACCGTCATTTTTACCACCTTGTTGAACTTTTGCTTTTGGAGAACCAGTTGCATTTTGTTTTGAATAATCATTTGGTGATACTACATTATTTGGTAAATTAGGTAATGGTTTAACAGGATCATTTGTATTATTATTATTATTACTATTTAATGGATTATTATTTAATCCTTGTACGGTATTATTATTTGATTGATAATTTGAATTAACTGGAATTCCATTTTGACCTGCATTTTTAGAATTAAATTGCTGTGATGATGATAGTTGAGGATTTTGTTGTAAATTTTGTTGACTATTATAATTAATTTGCTGTTGAGATTGTGGTGTTTGTTGGTGAATTTGTTGTTGAGCTTGAACTTGTTGTTGAGACTGTTGTGTTTGTTGATGAAGTTGTTGAGCTTGAACTTGTTGTTGATGCTTTGAACGTTTTTGATGTTGACGTTTTTCACCAGGTGGATTTGGATGACCATAGCCATGTAAATTTGGTTTTTTATTAATACTTAAATCCCAACCTTTACCATTATTTAAATCCATCCAATCGTAATGACCATCAGCTGTTTCATTTATATCATTTAAAATTGATAAAATTAATTGTCTATAATATTCATAATCAGGTTCAGCATCAAATTGTAAATCTCTAACAGTTTCTAAATATTTACCAAATTGAATTGGTAAACCACTACATAATTCAGTAATTGGAGTTGTTCTCTTCTTTTCACCGATTTTTTCATATTTTTGTTTATTAGTTGGAGCTTTTAAACCTTGCCAAGGTAATTGACCTCTTAAGAAATAAAAGAAAACATGACCTAAAGCTTCTAAATCATCCCTTCTTGATTGTTCTCTACCTAAATGAGTATTAACAGACATATATCTTGCTGTACCACTTAAAGATTTTTTTTCTCTGTAAGGTATGTGTTGTTTAGTTCTTGGATCTCTATATTGTTTTGCCATACCGAAATCAACTAAATGAACATTATTTTCATCAGGTAAACCTTGTCTACCAATTAAGAAATTATCAGGTTTAATATCTCTATAAATTAAATCATTTTGATGAACTCTTTCAATTAAAGTAATCATTTGAACAGAAATTTGAACAACAGTTTTAACAGAAAATTTTCTACCACACCAATCAAATAAATCTTCTAATGAAGGACCTAATAAATCAATAACTAAAATATTATGTAAACCTTCTTGACCAAAATAATAAGCATTTGGAATACCTTTAACACCACTTAAATGTTTATAAGTTCTATATTCATCCCTTAATTGAGGAGCTTCCGCTTTTCTTGGTTCAAATTTAATAGCAACTGGTACACCATTAATTAAATTAGTACCTTCAAAAATAACACCAAATGAACCTTCACCAATTTTTTTACCAATTTTATAATGTAAACCAACAACTTGATTTGAAGATGAAGATGAAGATGAATTATTTGATTGTTGAATTGGTTGTTGATTTTGTTGTTGGATTTGTTGTTGATTCTGAATTGGTTGAGATTGATTATTAATTTGAGAATATTGAGGGATATTTGAAATGTTGGTATTACTTTGGAAAGTTGAAGAATTTATATTATTATTAGAAGCAGCTAATGCAGCAGCTGCAACTGCGGGAGATTGTAAATTTTGTCTTGTTGACATTTAATTAGAAAAGGAAGGGAAAGTTGTTAAAGAAAAAAAATTGTGAAATTGAAAATTTGTAACTGAAATAGAGAGAACTATTATTGACACTGTCTATTGTTTAAAACAAATTGTTATATATAAATGAACGTATGAAGAAATGTGTAAACAAGGTCTCTTTAAATCTCTAGCAACGACAGTACGACAGTACGAATGAATAAATGGAAACGTAATGTAGTGCGGTGCAGATAGCTGATGCAAGGGGGGGGAGAAGAAAAAGAGGAGGAGATTGAACTAGATAGATCAAAAGATTAACAAAATCAACAACATCATCAACAACTCACAACATTAACAACAAATCCTCATTAATTATTGATCTAGGAGCGAAGTGGGAAAGTGGAAAAATGGGGAAAATGGGAAAAAAAAAATAAAAAAATAAAAAAATAAACGAATGGAAGCCGGAGGTGTACGGGTGGTTTTAAAAAAAGAGAAAAAAGAAGAACTTGCGTCGGTCGACGGCGGGTTGAAAAGTTGCGGTTGTGTTAGCACATTTCCCCAGGATAAATAATATGATAGATGCAAGAAGAAAGGATATTTTCTTATTTTATAAATGTATTTTCCTTCAATCCTGATTGTAGATCATATAACATGCCTAAGAAATGTTCTAGTGCACAAAAGTTTAAAGCATGTACGTTTTGTAAACGTCGAAAGATTAAATGTGATGCCTTTATACAACAACCATGTTCGAATTGTGATAGATTGGGACAGCAATGTCTAATGTCTGATGATAAACGAACAAAAAGACCAACAAACGACGATATACAAATATTAGAAGATAGAGTGGCACAATTGGAGGATTATATTTCTAAAATGAATCAAAAGCAGTTGATAGAAGGGGAAGAGGGTGGAAATGATGACGATGATGATGATGATGATAATGATGAAGAGAAAATAAATGTTGAAGATACAATAAAATATCCTAAACCTAGAATGTATCAAACGTTATATAAAAATGGAAATAAGAAAGTAAGGAAGATTTATGGAACAACATCGATATTGGATATAATAGAGGAGAGAGATAAAGATAAAGGTGGAGATCGAAATCGAAATGATGATTGTGAAATTGAAGGACCTCTAATTATTCCACGATTATATGTGATTAATAGAGATGAAAGAATAATTAAATTGATTAAAATCTTTTTCCAATGTAATTACCCAGATTTGAATATTTTTATACCACGAGAGACATTTTTAATTGAATTTTATCATCCAAAAGAAGAAGGTCAATCAGTGTATTGTAGTATTGAATTGATATATGCAATATGTTCGATTGGGGCAATGATATGTAAGGACATGAAAAAAAGTTTAGCATACTTTAAAATTAGTAAAAAATTAGCTTTTAAAAAATTAGAAACAGGAAGATCAACATCAATTGCAATAATGCAAACGTTTTTGTTACTAAGTAGCTATGAATTTTTCAGAAATAATTTTACGTCATGTTGGATGTTAAGTGGTATTGGTATTAGAATGGGATTTAATTTGGGATTTGATAATACATTTAAAGATGAATTTAAACTATCTGTATTATTTAAAAGTAGAATTTACTGGGGATGTTTTATTTACGATTATTTTATTAGTTTAGTGTTTGGTAGACCCACTATTTTGAAAATTAATGATAGTACGATCATTGAAAGTGAAAGGGTACCAGATTTGGAATGGATTAAGGAATTTAATTTTGCGAAAAGAGAAGAGATTATTGATGTTAGTAATCCACTGAAAAGTATAGTTAGATTGATAGTTGTTAGTGAAGAAGAAATTCGCAAGATACTAAAGATAGGAGGGGCGGATGGTTTAGAAGGAGAGATCCGAGATGGGACATTCGAAGGAGAAAGATTAGAAGAGTTAGAGAGAGAATTAGGGAAGTTTAGAGGGAAAGTTGAGAAATGGAGAGAAGAATTAGAAGACGGGTTGAAATGGAGTGACGGAGATTGTGTACAAAGCCCACTGATGGTGCATGTGTATTACTATTATGTTGTTGTGCTCTCAGTATTGAAGAGTTTTGTTGGTATTGTGCCATGGGTGAAGCAGATGTGTGTGGCGCATGCGAGGGAAGTCGCGTGCGGGGCAAGTGGCGGTGCAAGTGGTGGTGGCGCAGCGTCGTTGTTGGGGCGAGTGGCGCATGCGCTGGCAAGACACGTGCTCGAAATAGCTGTGGTGGCGCGCGGGGAAATTGAAGATGACGTTGACGTCGGCGTCGGCGTCGGCGTCGGCGTGGCCACGTACGTCGACCATTGCGTCGACCATTACGTCTGTGAGAGTGCGGTGCCCAACAATTACGGCAGCTGGCACAGCCGCAACGGCGGCGACCCGTTCGGCGACCACTTCGGCGACCACCTCGGCGACCCATTTGCGCCGTTTGCCGTGTGGGAGACGTGGATGGGCGAGCTGTAACATTGGCAGAGCCCCGAGGGAGATCCGGGGAAGGCCGGGTCCCAAAGAGGCAAGCGCGCTTGCCTCAGATATGCACCACCCTGACATCACTGCTGACATCACGAAATGACTCTGCGGCTCGAAATCTCCCCGTTTCTTTTTTTTTCTTCGCTGCGTTTTCTGCGTTTTCTGCGTTTTCAGACCTCATGTGTTTAAATACTGCTGATTCTGCTGTCACATTTCCAACCACATCCACAGTTCTCTACCCAACCCCTCCTTCTTTCTTCCCTTCTCAAAGCTAATACTCCTTTCACCATTCCTCACTTCAAAAAGTTCACCGAAAAAATTCTACCATCAATGATGTCTGTTAATGAAATTGCTATGCCTAAGTCAATCCCACATCTTTCTCAACCGATTCCTTCTACCACCGTCAATAATGATATCGCATCTTCTTGTGCTCATGCTCATCCTTCTTATCCATTCAGATTGTCTAAAGATTCTTCGTTGAATGATTATTTAGCTGCCAACAAGGCTCAGATGGATAACTTGAAATTGAATCACCCTGATATAATGCCATTATCTGCAAAGGGTCAAAATCCTCACACACTTTGGATTGGTTGTTCCGATTCAAGAATTAATGAATGTACTGCACTTGGTTGTTTACCGGGTGAAATCTTCACCTTGAGAAATATTGCAAATGTTATCAACTCTTCAGACCTTTCTTCAATGTCTGCCCTACAATTTGCCATTGAAGTTTTAAAAGTTAAAAAAATCATTGTTTGTGGTCACACTGATTGTGGTGGTGTTTGGGCTTCTTTATCAAACAAAAAAGCTGGTGGTGTTTTAGATCATTGGTTATCTTCTGTTAGACAAGTGAGATCCGACAATTTAAATGAATTAAAAGAAATTGAAAATATAAATGACAAATGTAAAAGATTAGTTGAATTAAATATACTTAATTCTATAAATACAATTAAAAAGAATCATTCATTTGTTGAATACTTCAATAAAGGTCAAATCGAATTATTTGCTTTAGTTTATGATGTTGAATCTGGCTACTTAAGAGAATTACCAATCGATAATAACGATACTCATCATATTGATAATTTAAATGAAGTTTTCCATTTACATGATCACGATGGTGATCATGTTCATTAATGTTTTCAAATCTTTTATTTACTTTTCACTTCTTGTTTATCTACTACTTATATATAATTCTTTGCTTAATTTACGACTATCATCATTTTTCTTATTTTTATCCCCACTTTATTCTATAATAAATTCTTTTCTAATCATATAACTATTCTATTCATACGTAACGTGATTATCCCACTTTATATTTTACTATATCCTTTCACACCCGTAAGATCATCCCACTTATTCTAGCATTGTAAACGTGCCGCCTCCCACTTTCTCAATCTGGCAATTTTTCAAGATTCTTTTCTGTGGGACTGTAGAGAGATCCCTTGAAAACATTCTATCGATATAATTACTAGTAATATCTATGCATGATATTATACGGTTTACGAATTCACAAATAATTAGATGGTAACATACATTCATCAATATATATATATACAAAGACAGAACACAATTTCAAAATTCAATTGAATCAGTTTCAAACACATATGTATCCTTAGTAATACCAAACACATTGGACATCAAAAATCCAAGGTTTTCACTGCTTTCCTTGAAAAATCCAGCTCTTTTCAGAATATTTATATCGAGTTCTTCAAAAGTGTAAACTTCAACACTGATTCTTTCAGGTTTTTCATCATTTTCAATAACAAATCTTCTAAACATCATTTGGATCAAATCTTTAAATAATTCAGCCTTAATATATACTTTACGTATACCATATCCAATTATTCTTAAACTCTTTTCATCATCTGGTTTAATAACTAAAAATGCAACTGGTGATTCTCTATAACTAATAGAAAATGTATATTCCTTGGCGAATTTGATCATTTCCCTTTCTTCTTTATTCATCTTTTTCAAATTAATCGATGCATAATCATTCAGATTTAAACCAAAGTATTTTCCAAAATTTTCAGGTACATCATTAGCTTCAGTTTGTAAAGAATTAGTCGAAAATTTCAAAATCGTGAAAACAGTAGCAATTATAATTAAAATAATGAAAACTAATGTAAATAAATCATCAACAAAATATCCATTACCAAATAACCCCCAAATTCCATTAATTAATCCATCTTTGAATACATAATCATTAAAATATTCTCCAATTTTATAATATGAAACTATGGTTAATAATCCAATCATAAATGATGAAAATACTCTACTTCTTAAAATATGTTTAATCAAATCAGATTTACGTCTTAAAATGTAATCCATTTGTAAATTGGTAACTGCTTCACATTGGTTTGGTAATATATAATTACTTTCAATTTTAGATTCCGTTTCCATAGGTAGTGGTGTATCTATATGTACATCAACTTGTTGTACAATTTTTTTATCCTTCTTAACTTCCTTGGAGTCTTTCTTGGAAGATTCTGTCTTTACTGCCTTTTTGATTTCTTTTCTTGTGTCCTTTTTATCATCTTTCTTCACATTCAGATTCAAAGATTTCAAAATTTCCTCAGCATTCTCAGGCCTGGTTCCGATGTCCTTACCCTCGTACAAAGCCTCAGCTAATGTAGGCGGTCTTGCAGGAAACTCTCCTTTCTTTGGTGGCATTATTTATCCGTCGTGTGTTGTATCCAGTTGAAATAAAGAAGAAAGATTACCGATCAAGCCTAAAGTGATGGCAATTTCCTTTCACATTTCAATTTGCCACCTTTTTTTTCCAACACGTGCGAGATTTTTTCAGTGTCTTTCTTTTTTTCACAAAGTTGTTCACTGTTTCTTCATGTTTTGTCATGGTTGGAATGGCGGTTCAGCTCTGCCTCTCTCGTGGGATATAGCATTGTGACGATCACATACGACTGGCCACCGTCCATCCCGGTGAGCAACTTTGCAAAAAATCCAGGACTATTAGAAGTTTCTTCATGCAACCACAGAAGTAAAACACATCGACCTGTTGAATAAACCCAATTGAAGTTATTAAATGTATTTCTCTTGCATTATTGCCCTGTGTTTGATGATCATCCTGCAGTATCCTGTCATCTGTGCACCCTTGGTATAGATGCCATTGTATGATCGTTGTAACTCTTCTTCTCAAAATCTTATCCATCACGGGGCTGCACAGATGGAACTCTCGACACTAAACATGCATACCATTCTCTGCCATGGCTATTCTGCTATAGAACGCTGTAGTGACACCCACCCTGCCGTCGACCATCTTTGTTAACACTTTGTTGAAAGAAAACACGTAATTTCCTGTTTCGAAACTAAAACGCGTTGCACAATCAGAAAAGAACAATTTTCAATATTGCTGGCTTTTTTTTCAGACGCACCTAATTACATTTCCCCTTTTGTGCATGTACAAGAAGAATCCCATCTACCTAACCATCTTTTACTCTTTCTTTCTTTCCTTTTCCTTTCTTTTCTCTTTCTTTTGATCAATTACTCAAGATGACTGGTAGAATCTCTAAACGGAAAATAAAAAAAGATTACGCATCTAGTATACAGGTCAAACTCGAAGATGATTTGAACACTTTTGAAAATCCCATCAAAGTTGAATCCGAAAGTGAAGAACATGAAAATGGATTTGACATTAAACACGAAAATGGACATACTAAACACCAAGATAATGCATTATCACTCCGTTTAAATACTTTAAACTTTGTGCTGAAACAAAATAAATTGAATTTGGAATTACCACAGTATGAATTTAATAGGAAACCAAAGTTAAAATTTAGACCACCAAATGGTACTGTTTTAAATTTAAATGAATTAAATTTTATTCAACCAATTGAAGATCAGATTGAATTAGAAGATTTATATTTTTTACATTATGCATTAACATTTGCTAAAAAAACAGTCATCATAACAGGAGCAGGAATATCTGTTAATTCAGGTATACCCGATTTCAGATCATCAAATGGTTTGTTTCAAGGTTTAAAATCAAAATCAACTGGTTCTGGTAAAAATTTATTTGATTATAATGTGTTTAGAACTCATGAATCAATTGAAAAATTCGAAAAAATGATTGAAAAATTGTATAAATTGTCAAATATCTCAAAACCTTCCCCATTTCATATGATGATTAATGATATTTCAAAACAAAATAGACTATTAAGATTGTATACCCAAAATATTGATTGTTTAGAAACTCAATTACCAAATTTGAAAACTGAAACCCCTTTAACTTTTAATAAATCTAAAATACCTAAAACTATTCAACTTCATGGTAATATTAAACTATTAAATTGTTCTAAATGTAACCACATTACAGAATTAAATGAAAATTATTTTTCAAATTGTGCATTTGGTCAAAATAAATTAATTAAATCATGTCCATCATGTGAAGAATTAAATGTCATTAGAAAAATTGCTGGTAAAAGAACACAAACTAATGGTATTTTAAGGCCAAGAATTGTTTTATATAATGAATTTCATCCTGATGGTGAAATAATTGGTAATATAACAGAAAATGATTTAAAGTCAAAACCTGATTGTTTAATTATCACAGGTACAACATTAAAAATCCCGGGTGTCAGAAGATTGGTTAAAGAGATGGCCAAAATTGTTCATGCAAATAAAGGTTATGTTATATGGATTAATATCGATCAACCAAGTCAAAATATAATTGATTATGTTGAATATTTTGATTTAATAATTGTTGGTGATTGTCAATTAATTCCTGGATTAGTTAAATATTATGATTTTTTGAATCCTTCAAAAATAAAAAAAAAGGTTTAACATTCTGATAAATATAGAAAAGTTTTTGAATTCAAATGATTACTTTTTTTATCTTTTCATTATTATACACAATTTTATTTACTTATTTTGTACATTATTTATAAATTTCTGTAATATATATTTCCCCTCTAACTTATTCATCATCGTCATCAGGTATTTCAATTTCATCCTTTGGTTCCTTTGGTTCTTGAGATTCATTCCATTGTGTAATGTCATCAATATGACTTAAAATTAATTCAACACTTTTATTACTATCTTTATCAGAACAATCTAATGGTAAAAATTGAACCATACCAAAATCATCAACTAGTTGAGCAATTGCTTTATTTAATTTTCTAAATTTTGCATTACTTGTAACATAATCACCTTTATCTTCGTCATTAAATTCTTCTAATAAATTTGGATCTGGATTAAAAAATTTCTTTAGCTCTCGTTTACCAACTGTATCTTTAATTAAATCAATTTTGGATAAAACGTTTATATGAGGTAATTCAAGGAAAATCATTGTTGACATTGCACTTAAAGCACCTGAAAAAAATTTACCTCTATCAATTACAAATGGAGCTTCTAATAAATAAGTACAACATAATCTAAAACCTAATTGTTGTTGTAAATGTTGAACTAACATTGGAACAATTGGGACATGAGAATATAATTCAACTTGTCCAGGACAATCAAAAATTAAATAGTCATTATTAAAATCTCCAATTTGTTCATCTAACCAATCTAAGTTATCTAATAAAAATTCAAAACAATAAATTAATGCACCATTTGGTCCTAATCCTAATTCTTCTTGAACATCATTGATGGAGATTAAATCACGAATATCAATACTAAATGAAAATTCAGTTGGATCAGCTGCTGGATCTAAGTTAACTAAATGTGCTGTACGTCCAATTGATTCCATGTATGACATCATGGAATTACAAAATGTTGATTTACCTGCCCCTGCAGGTCCAAGTGTTAAAACTCCAACTTTAGACATGAATTATAAATATTTTGGTTGGTTTTATTGTTATTTGTGTTTGAACAACAAAAGAAAGAGAATAATCTAAAATGAAAATAAGCTCTAAGGTTATTCAATTGATAAAATTTTTAATTTTAAAAAGTTTCATTTTAGAATTTTCAGTAATTTTCTTGTGGGCAAAAAAAACATCGAAGAATCTGCTTTCGTGGGAAAAATAGAAGCATGTTTCTCTGTTTCCCACGAAATCTTTTTTCCCCAAGTAAAGATCAATCATAAAGACCATTTGTTTTGAAAATGTCATCCATGATTATCTTGCAAACTACAAAACAATGATGAGTGACAACCTAATCTGTAGTGGATCTCAGTGACATTTATCAACTGCACCTTGGAATCTCCCTACTCAAACAGAAATAGACAATTGAAATTAACTAAAGTTAACATTCATAATGAATATATAAACTGAAGAAACTTAGATTGTATAATGTAAACCATAAGATCTGCGGTAAAGGAACACACTACTATTTATCTCAACCACAAGATCAAACAGTGGAAAATTACTATTTTAATTTAATAATCGTAGTTTATCTCCAAAAATATTAATCATTTATGGTTGAAGTGGTTTAGAAACTATAACCGTTCAACAATAAAATTAATTTTCAGGAGCAAACATAAAAAATGCTGACAAAAAGCAAATGAATACTCCCAAACAGGAAATTGATATTATAAAAGAGTTTTTAGTATGTGAAATCAATACTATATTTTTGTTATCGTTAGTCTCCAATACACAGCTAACGTAAACATTATACAGAACACAGAAAAAAAAACATATAGCGGATGCAAAGAGAAGAAAAAAACATGTAATAAAGATATTAGCCATACATGACAGAATCATGTCATTTATTTTATTACTTATTAAATAATAATTATAAAACATTGATTGTCATCTATAATCATTCGTCCTTTTTGGATTTTTCATCCTTTTTACCTCCAATTACTGATTTCATTGCAATTTTAATCATTTTTGAAAACCACATAAAGTTTAAAAACTGAAATCCTAAATTGAGTATATAAACGGTTGGAATAACCCAAATTGGATAATGATTTCTTTCGGGCCAACAAAGAAAGACACTTTTAATAGTAGCATAAACACCCCAGATGATTCTAACAAAGAAAAATGCAATAATCAGAAATAATCCATTAATTGTAATTAATTTATCTGACCACATACCTTTTGGAGATCTTGTAAACATCCAATGTAATTGAACAAATGGCGTGCTTAATTCATAAATTAAAAATGCGCAAAGAAATGGCTGACAAAAAGGTAAAAATGTTGTACCAAAGACAATTAATGCACCAAATGCATGAAATAAAAATTCAAAGCCATAAAGATCAAAATTGAAAATACAACAAAATATTAAATCCCAAACAAAATATCCAACAGTGAATGATCCGACAAATCCTGCAAATGGATAAGTACCACGGATAGGATTTTCGGTAAACATTGGATGTAAAAACATTGGAATACAAAAACAAACTGCCAAAATTGCTTGAACAATACCGACTACTCTAATATCATAATTTAATTTTGTCTTTCTATCAGTTTTACATAAATCATCATAAAACTTTCCAAAAACTTTTGAATTAATCAATGGTGCTAATGTCATAACCCCATGATAAAATACTGTGAAAAAAGCAATTTCATGCCAATGCTCAACAAGTAAATTTGATGTGTGTTTTGGAAAGGGTCTCAAAGATAAGAATGGATCGGAATCAATGTATAATTTCATTATTCTGATCAACTAAGATGGTTAAAAGAAAGTATAAACAAGAAACATCTGTACTCAGTAAATTGAGTTCAAATTTGAAATTGAAAATTGTATTTTTCATGTGAGGATAGTTATCTCGAACTTATATAGCACTACATATTACTAGTAATATAGTAAAAATAGTAATAGTCTACTCTAATCATGTTTATTTTGACAAGTTGAGTTACAAAAGGTTAATCAAGAAATATAAAAAAAGGCATTGCCTTTGTTTTGTTACATAAAAAAATTATTCAATTTACTAAATCATTACACAACATAAAAGACAAACTAAATAATTCCCGCTAAACGTCATGAGAACCAGCAACAAAACCTTTAATTAATGCCGCAAGTCCAATTGCCCCAGGATCCGGTAAACCACCTTCACTATCAAATTTACGGAACTCTTCTTCACCAACATATGAAGCTCTACCGAATTTGGCAGCCAATTTTCTTGTACTTTCAGCGCCTTGATGTGCTGCTTCTGAAGCTTTATCAATATCACCTGTGGAGGTGAAAGTTTCAACAAATGGAATTAATGCATCCATTAGTGTTCTATCACCAACACGTGCACGTGTATATTTCATCAAACCTTTAAGACCTGCATCTAAAGTTTTTGCAAATTCAGTCTGATCAATCTCAAAGGATCCTTTTGATTCTTCTTGTTTCTTCAAATATGAAGCCATTGATGAAATAAAAATCGAGTATAAACCACCAGATGTACCACCCATTGCGGTTTCAATCAAATCGCCTAATTCATCAAAAAATTTAACTGCATCTTCTAGTTCTAATGATTTATCTTTCAATCCATTTATAATTGCATTTGCACCAGCAACTAAAGTTTCACCACAATCACCATCACCAGCAACTGTATCATAGAGTGTAACCTTTGGCTCAACTTTAATAACGTCTTTACAACCTTGCACCAAAATCTTTTCAACAAAAGATGGATTTAATTTAAGACTTGAATGAATTGTATTGACAGTTGGAGGTTCAGTAATAATATGTGAGCCTGATTCGGACCATTGTGAAGCTGAAGCTGTTGAATTCCATGCCATTGCAGTGGTAGGAGCATCTAAACATCTTAAGATTTCATCACCTCCCGCTTTTGTAACATTTAATAAAGTAATCGAAACACCTGGACCATCTAGTGATGTTGTAAAAGTACCTGTGTAAATTCTAACTGGTTTAATATTATAAGTTGAGTTTAATTTTTCATTGACAATTGATTGAATAGCATACAATTCTAAATTAGATGTTGCACCCAAATTATTAATTAATAAAACAACATCGTCATCTTTATCAAATTGAACATAGTATCTTTCTTTATCGTTTGGATCTAATAAATAAGCCAATAATAATTCCGCCAATTCATCAACTGTTGGAATTGGACTTAATCTTTTAATACCATGTTCATTATGGATACCCATACCAATTTCAACTTCATCAATACTCAATTCATCTAATTTCTTATCTTCTTCATCATCAGAATCATTTTCTTTAGCATCATTAGAAGAAGTTGGAATTGAAACACGATCTAATGATGCACCAATTGTAACTAAATTGTCAATAACTTTTTGACCTAACTGATGAACTTCTTCTAATGAAGCCTTGCAATTGTCAAGTGATGATTTTGCACTAACAATTTTATGGACTAAAACTGTACCAGCCAAACCTCTTCTGCCAACTTTACCATTTTTGGTTTTACCAACAGAAACATCATCTTGAACAATTAACAATTCAACGTTTAAACCTTGAGCTTTAGCTCTTTCAGATGCTAAGCCAAAATGTAATATATCACCGGTATAATTCTTAATAACGACAATTGTACCTTTCTTTGAAGGTTTCGAATGAATACCAGAAACAATTTGTTTGACAGATGGAGATGCAAAAATTGAACCACAAACTGCAACATCAAGTAAACCATCACCAACAAAACCAGCATGTAGAGGTTCATGACCTGAACCTCCACCTGATAAGATTGCAACTTTTTCGGTGTCTGAGTCTTTAGAATTAAACACAACTCTTTCAGATTCAATATATTTTAGATATGGATTTGCGAGGCAAAGACCATTAATAGATGTTCTAACGATATCGGAGGAATACTTCCAGTGTTTTTCAGAAGGCATTGTGTTTGTTTCTGCTTGTTATCAGGATGAAGAGAAAGAAATGTAGAAGGCAAAACTGGAGAAATAACAGAGCCCACCTTTTTTTATAGTGGAGACAAAATCGAATATCTTAAATATGGTGATGTCAGCCTTCTAAAAAAAATGTTTTTTTTCCCGGAGCCCAATTCAAAAGGCTCTGGTTGATTTTTTCTTTGCCTTTGAACCAAAACAACCAACTTAATGACGTTCAACGTGTTATCCTTTAACCAGGACACCACTTGTTTAGCAGTCGCCAACGAAAAGGAGCTGGCGGTATTCAATTGTGACCCGTTTGATGCCAACTACACGAATACAGAAACTGGCGCTTCTGTGGTGGAGATGTTGTTCTCTACTTCGTTAGCAGCAATTGTAGATCCATTGCAACAAAACAAATGCTTGAAAATAATCAATATAAAAAAAAAATCAACTATTTGTGAATTATCATATACAAGTGAAATTATAGATGTTAAAATGAATCGAAAAAGAATGATTATTATATTAACTGATAGAATATTAATTTATGATGTATCATGTATGAAGCTACTGCATCAAATAGAAATACCCATTAACAATAATCAATCCAAAGTAAATTTGAAAAAATTATCTTGTGATTTATCATCCTTTGACGCTTCAATTTTAGCATTTCAACAAATACACCCATATAATCATAATATAGAAGAGGAAGAAGAAGACGGTGATGGTGACAGTGATGATGAAAATGATGATGAAAATGACGATAATGTTGATAACGGTGTTAAGATTAATGAAAAATATCAAAATAGTAACGTTGTCATTTTTGATACACTAAAAATGACACCGATTTCAATAATAAATTGTCATAAAACTTCTGTTGAAAAGCTAGTACTCTCACAGAATGGTTTACTGCTTGCATCAGCATCGGCTAAAGGCACAATTATTAGAATTTTCAACACAAAAACAAGTAAGAAAGTTTATGAATTTCGAAGGGGATCTTTACCAGCTACAATAACTTCATTGGTTTTCAATTCTGATTATACCATTCTTGCGTGTGCATCATTAAATGGAACAATACATTTTTTCAAAATTCCACATCAAATTGCAGAAATAGGTCAAAATCCATCACCGTCACCTGTACCTTCAGCATCGACCAGTTTAACTTTACCTTCTACTGAAGCTACTCCACATGAGTTACCATATGCTTCTGAACTAACAAATGATGAAACGGAGGAAATACAAAGATTGATGGATTCAGTCGATAATATAAAAACAAATGGCAAGAAACCTTCAAATCCGGATAAATCCACATTACATAAAACCAAAAAATTGACATCATACCTTTGGTATTCGTCACAGAAATACCTCCCAAGCGCAATCACATCAATAATCCAACCACAGAGAGACTTTGCTTCTATCAGACTACCTGTTCCCGAACACTGTACAGTTGGTATTGTAGACCAAACCTGTTATGTGGCCACTGCCTCAGGTCTCTTTTTACAATATACTCTTCCAACACCTCCAACAAATTCGACGTCCGCTCCAATCGAATGCATGGTTCTCAAGCAACACCGTATTGTTATCTAATCCTTCTGTAATTACATAGTAGAATGATCCTGTGTAGAAATCTTTTTCAAGTACAACAAAATGTATGTCGCGATAGAAAATTTTTTTGGAATGATGGGAATGAGAACATGAAGTGAACAATTTCAGTTGGCATGGTATAATAGGAAGGAACCGAACGGTTATTAAATTATTATTACACATTGATCACTATAAAAGACAAGCATATCCATCATGTCTGGACAGAGAAAACTGCAGCAGTATGTATATACGTTTAGTTGATTATCAATACACATTTATAAGTGTATTCTTTGGGGATCAGTGAAGAACCTATGAAGAACTCAATTCACTTTCCAATAGTTTAATGATTATGCTTAGCATTTAATACTAACATTGAATACTTTTTACTATTTTTTATTGATTTAATGCAGGGAGATGGACAAAGTGTTCAAAAAAATTATCGAAGGTTTAGAAATTTTTGATACTTTATATGAAAGACATGAATCTGCAACAAGCTCATCTCAGAAAGAAAAGCTTGAAAACGATTTGAAGAAAGAAATCAAAAAGTTACAACGATTTAGAGAACAGGTGAAGAATTGGCAAGCTGCAAATGAAATCAAAGATAAAGATCAATTACTTGAACATCGTCGTTTAGTTGAAGTTGCAATGGAAAAATATAAAATTGTTGAAAAAGGAAGTAAAACGAAAGCTTATTCAGATCAAAGTTTAGCTACAGCTTATAAACCTGAAATTGATAATGAAGCGATCGAATTTGTAAGGCAATCATTAGATTCTTTACAGCAGCAGACTGAAAGTGTAGAAGCTGAAATTGAAAGATTGCAACCATCAAAAAAGGGTAAAAAGAATATTCAACATGAAAGTCAAAAGAAAGAACTTGAAGAATCATTAGCTTCACACCAGTGGCACACTGAAAAGTTGGAAATTGTTTTGCGACTATTACAAAATGAAGTCTTAAGTGTTGATGAAGTTATGCAAATAAGTGATGATATAACTTATTATCTTGAAGAAAATAGAAGTCCCGACTTTATATTAGATGATACAATTTATGATGAATTAAATCTTGAAGCTGACCAAACTTTAATTAATGATATACATGTTCTTCCCGATGATAACAATAATACTAGTAACAATGATAATGAGGTTGATGAATCATCGACGATACCCCGAACAGTATCAAAATCACATTCGTCACAACCCACATCGGGTTCAAACTCAACATCTAGATCAAACTCAATTCCTATTAAATCTGTACCAAGTAATACAATTCCAACAGGGATAATATCTAATAATAATAATAATAATAATAATAATTCAACGCATGAGAAACCACCTGTGATACAGGCAATTGGTACATCTTCAAATAATCAAGCAACTGTGACAACATTGAAACCAGCACCAGTGCCCGCTTTAGCATCTGAAATGACATGGTCAAGTGTTGTCAAAAAGAAGGATGTGGTGCCCTCAGCTAATGTATCAAGTACATTGTTATCTCCTTTGCAACCTAAACACCTTGCATCTGCACATACCATATCGGCCGATACTGACATTACATCTATAGTTGCACCTACTAGTCTAACTCAATCACCATCTTCTTTGATAAATACGAATGCACTTAATGCTGCTAGTGTTTTAGAAGCTTTGAAAAAACAAAAACCAAAGGATTCAAATGCATCATCTAACACACCTACTCCTACTTTAAATTCAAACCAATTACCTGTTTCTGCACCTGCATCAGCATCTGAGGTTTCTTCATTTGCAATTGCAGCAGCCACTGAAAGTATGAATGCATCAATTAATCTTCCAGAAATCAATCCTTTAATAACAAGTATAACTGATAATAAATCTCAATTGATAGGGTTTACAAAATCTCAAGAATTAGCGTCTTCGTCTGAAGAATTCCGATTTTTACCACCTGGTGTCCAATCATTTATTTTTTCTATATGTTCAAGTAAAGATTTGATGTCTACAACATATAGTCCATTTCAATCAATTAATCATACACCAAATAGGACATATCCAACAGGTTTGAAAGGAGTTCATTTAGCGGAAGCTTGGAGTAAAATAAGTGTATCAAAAGATTTGAAAACTTCTTTATCATCACTTGAATTTGAATCTTTGTTCTATGGTTATTATTATGGTAGATCAACTGAGGAAAGAACTATTACTTTAAATTTGCTAACTGAAAAAGGCTGGAAGAAACATAAGTCAACAAATGAATGGTTTTTATCGAGTTTAGTGATTTCTAAAGGTGATAGTTGGAGTATTGAAGATTTCACAGTTTTCAATGTTGATAATTGGTCAACATCTGAGCGTAAAAATACCAAAGTTGATATCAACGAATTTATATAATCTAAGGTGAATTCCTGTTATTGTTACTACGTTTTTATTTCAATTAGGTTGTTTTTTTGTTTTTTTGTTTGCCTCGTAGTTAGATAGTTTCCTTCGTATTTTTTATTGATCTTATATTTAAATATTTCTCTATTAATAATATATTACTTTTACTGTTTATTAGTTACCTTAAATTGGCTAACAGTTGGTGATAAAAATTTAAGCTACGTTAGTTACTGATAGTAATTATAAGATTGTTATAATAATTTATAAACACTAAAACCATGCAAAATTATAAAGATTGCAAAATTGAAAACATGCATAAATGCATTAATGCTTGACTTATTCTTCTTCATCAAATAATTTATCGTCTTTGACTTCAGCATCTGAATCAATATCATCAATATCAGAATAATCTTCCATTTCAACATCTTCCTCGGATGATTCACCAGAACTTTCATCACTAACTTCTTCACCTGCTTTCTTTCTTTCTTCTCTTCTTTGCTTCTTTAATAACTTCTTTTCATTTTTCTTAGCAACATTAGCAGCTTGTTCTTTCTTTCTGAGTTCTTTTTCCTTCTTTTTAACTGCATGTCTTTGTTCCAACTTATTTATTTCAGATTTAGTTTTTTTGAAATGGGAATGATAGAGAATTTTACCACCGCAAACACCATCTTCAATTTTAACTAAACCAAGTTTCATTCTTGGTCCAATTTCGACTAATTTAACAGCCTTTTTCCTTTTAATAGTTTGAGTTTCTGTTTGTTCGACTTCGTCATCTGAATTTTCAGGGTTAGTAACAGCGGTTTTTCTAGGTAAAACGGAATCATCATCTTCTTTAATTTCAACAATTGAATCATCTTCAACTTCAGAATCTGAGGTAAAGCCGGCTTGTGCATATGGATCTAAAATAATATCTGCAACATCTTTTGTTTTTGATAAATTCGGTAACTTTTTATTTAAATGTGACTTAATATTGATTAATTTTTTAACATTCCTAGAAACATCAACCAGTTTAGTTTCAATAACATAATGTCTTAGCTCAATTATTCCAGTTTCTTTATCCTTATTTAACAAGAGTACACGTTTAATTGTACCAACTTTGGTATTCATTGGAGAAATTGGAGGAAACATATTTTGAAACATTGTGACAACAAGCTTTTCTTCGGGTGATGCATCTTTTGGATTAGTAAAACCATTCATAACAAGTAGAGGAGGATTTAAAAATTCTGGAGAGGAAGCACTTATAGATTTTGGGTTTCTCTGTATACGGCTAATATCTTTACAAAGTGAATATTCTAAAATTTTGAAACTAATAGTTGGACCTCTTGGCATACTTGTTAATCTCAGATGTGTTGAACCTGTCTTTTCATTTTGACTGAATAACATTAAGTATGTGATACCTAATGGACCTGCCATGACAACAAAATCTTTAAGTTTATTAGATTTTCTTTCACGTAAACGAATTGCTGTATGTGGCTGCATCATATTTCTTGTATCCCTTACAAGTTGAGTTAAAGTATGGTTTTCTAAAGCAGTGCCTAAATGAATAACCATTGATGTTGGGAAACCCTTTAATTCTGCCTCTGATTTCTTAACATGAGTTCTCTTTTTTTGCTGCATTAATATAAAATTTAGGGGATCGATGTTAGTATTCATGTTTTTAAGTCATTGTTGTAAAACTGTCACTGTTGTTCATTATACGTACTCTTCTTCTAGCCATGTTTGTTCTATGTTTTATAGGCAAAAAAAACAGTAATAGATTATTAAAAGTTAAGTTAGGAAAAAAGTGAAAAACTCCAGATAAAAAAAAAGTCAAAAAATTTTTTTCTTATTTTTCAAATTTATTTCATTTTAGCTTAATAATTAATAGAACGTCTTTTACTATATTTTAACTCTTACGTAGCACACAATACCGAGCAACATGTCTGGAAGGGTAAGTAAATCCCAGAAGAAAATTAATAATAAATATATTAATGAGTTGAAGAAAAAATTATCTGCAAATAAAAAAAATCAAGAAGAAAAACATGTTCTAAAACCAGAATCTGATGATGAATCTGATAATGAAGAACAAACGAAGGAAAATGAATCACATGAACAAACAGAACAAGAAGAAGAAAATTTGAAGAAGTCTTTCAGAGATTTTGGATTGAAAGATGATATTTTAGAAGCACTTGATCAGCTTAATTTTGATAAGCCTACACCAATTCAAGCACAGTCACTGGGACCTTCGTTAGAAGGTAGAGATATTATTGGTATTGCTCAAACCGGTTCAGGTAAAACTGCAGCATTTGCAATTCCAATTTTACAAGCATTATGGGATGCTCAAACCCCATATTTTGCATGTGTTTTAGCACCAACAAGAGAATTAGCATACCAAATTAGAGAAACTTTTGATGCTTTAGGCTCAAACATGGGACTTAGATGTTGTACTATTGTTGGTGGAATGGATATGATGGAACAAGCAAGAGATTTAATGCGTAAACCACATGTTATTGTTGCAACTCCTGGTAGATTAATGGATCATTTAGAAAATACTAAAGGTTTTTCACTTAGAGCGTTAAAATTCTTAGTTTTAGACGAAGCTGATAGATTATTAGAGTTAGAATTTGGTCCTGTTCTTGATAAGATTTTACAGATCATTCCAAGAAAAAGAACAACCTACTTATTTTCTGCAACACTAACCTCAAAGATTGATAAATTGCAAAGAGCTTCATTACATAATCCGGTTAAAGTTGCTGTTAATAGTAAGTATTCAACAGTTGAAACATTAATTCAAACACTAATGGTTGTTCCTGATGGTTTCAAAAACACCTATCTTGTTCATTTACTAAATGAAAATGTTGGAAAATCCATTATTATATTCACAAGAACTTGTGCACATGCTCAAAATATATCATTACTTGGTAGAATTCTTGGATTTTCTGCAATTCCATTACACGGTCAATTAACTCAAGCTCAAAGATTAGGTGCATTAAATAAATTTAAATCTGGTGATAAGAATATTTTAGTTGCAACTGATGTTGCAGCAAGAGGTTTGGATATTCCTTCTGTTGATTTAGTTATTAATTATGATATACCAACTGATTCCAAGGCATACATTCATCGTGTTGGTAGAACTGCAAGAGCTGGTAGGTCGGGTAAGTCAGTTTCATTAGTTACCCAATATGATTTGGAATTAATTCTAAGAATTGAAAAAGTGATTAATATGAAACTTCCAAAGGAAACTCCAGATAAAGGCGAAATTTTGGCTTTACATGATTCTGTTGATAGAGCGTCTGCAGAATCTATACGTCAAGTCAAACAATTCCATAGTAATAGAAAACAACGTCGTTAGTTTTTGTAAATATAAATGATCTGTATAAATAATCAACCTGATAGAAGAATTAACTTTTAAAAATTATAGACAACTGTTGTATGTTGTCTGTATTTTTGGTTCAAGTCCACATCATTTAGAGATTATCTTAAAAAAGGCATATACATAGAAGACTACAAACTGGTTTAAACATTCGCTTCATAGTTTTTATTTGACTTGTGAGTTAAACGGTTTTTCCTTGTTTTCTTCTTCTAAAGACTACTCTCAATGCCAACAAATAGAAGACCTCCCAGTTTACAAGATTTACTTGCATTGAAAAGGAAGAATAAGGGTGTCGAAAAAGTGATAAAAACACCTGTTTTGAAAGTTAAATTTTTAACTAATACGCAACGACAAAATTTAAGAAATGATCAGAGTAAACTGAAAGAACAAGAAGAAAAGCCTTTGATCACCAAAAGACCTTTAATACAAACATTTGTGGAAAGCGATTCTATAGAAAATGAAAAAACTACTCATGTTGCAAATGAATACAGGAATAACGATAAAGGAAAGTATAAATTTGGCTGGGATGAATCAGAAGATACTTCAAATAATGCCGAAACTTTACTGTTAACTAAACGGAAAGAAAAAGATTATTCTTTAGACTTGCCATCACGAAAGAAATACAAATCATCAGAATTAGACTATAGTAAAATGCATTGGTCCAAAAAACCTTTAGATAAAATGGATAGTAGAGACTGGAGGATTTTAAGGGAAGACTTTAATATTTTAATTAAAGGTTCTAATTCCAATAATATACTAAGATACTGGAAAGAAAGTGATATTCCTAAACAAGTGGTTGACAATTTGGAATATTTAAAATACACAGAACCTACTCCTATTCAAAGAGCAACAATTCCATTGGCCCTAAAATCTAACGATGTTCTAGGAATTGCCGAAACTGGTTCAGGAAAAACATTAGCATTTTTGATTCCAGCCATCTCATATGTTATGAATCTACCCCCCGTACGACCTTTTGAAAGTCCATATGTGTTAATTATAGTCCCGACCAGAGAATTGGCTCAACAAATCGAGATTGAATGTCAAAAATTTATGAATAAATTACATTTTAATATTGCATCAATTGTTGGTGGACATTCATATGATGAAAATATTAGTAAACTTGAAAAGGGTGTAGAAATTTTGGTTGGTACACCAGGTAGATTGCTTGATATCTTGGAAAAAAAACTTGTTGAATTGAATAAATGTTTCTTTTTAGTTGCTGATGAAGCTGATCGAATGATTGACATGGGATTCGAAAAACAGGTTCAGAGTTTGATTGAGCAATTGCCAGAAGGAAATAAAAACCCATTTGTAAGCGATGCTGGTAATGCTAAAAGAACTACATTAATGTTTACCGCAACTATGCCACCATCAATACAAAAGATGATATCTAAATACCTAATTAATCCTATCTCGGTCACCGTGGGTAATGTAAACAATGCAGTTGAGACAGTTGTTCAGGATGCTATTCAAGTTCCGAATAATGATGAAAAAAAGATGAGTATTCTAAGAGATATTTTACATAAATTTAGTCCTCCAATTATTATATTCGTTAATTACCAAAAATCTTGTGATATGCTTTTTGAACAATTACAAAAATGGAACTTTAAACCTGCAGTCATTCATGGTGGGAGATCTCAGATACAAAGAGAACAAGCAATTGAAGCAATAAAGTCTGGTGAATCAAATATCTTGATTGCAACAGATGTTGCCGCAAGAGGTATTGATATTCCAGACATTTCTTTGGTTGTCAATTACCAGATGACAAAGTCTATTTCTGAGTATGTCCATAGGATTGGAAGAACAGGTAGAGCTGGTAAAAATGGTACTGCAATTACTTTCTGGAATGCCGAAACTGATGAGGAAGTTCTATGTGATCTTAAATCAATCATTCTGAAAAGTAATATTAGTAAATGTCCTAATGACTTATTTCATAATGAAAGCACGAAAATTAAAGATTTCAAACATATTGAAAACTAGTGTGTTCATATTACATATAATTTTATATAATTGTACAATTAAAGACCTGTAAGTGTTTATTCGTCGTCTTCACTACTTGAATATCCAGTAACGAGACCAGTGGAAGCCAGAAAATTGCTGGATTCTGACCTTTTTTTTGCCAATTTTTTCAGTAAATCTATTTGGATTCCTTCTACTAGTTCATCCTGTACATCTTTATCATTTAACTCTTTTAAAGTGACAGGATGCACCTGTTTAATCTCAGAAGATTCTAATTTTTGTTTCTTATTGGCATTTTGTTCTTTTAGTGTCTGTAATAGTTTCCTTGCAGTCTCCATTGAAATTTCATTTTCTTCATCTCTTGCTCTTTTACGTGCATTATACTTTGGATCATCATTTGCCCAACGTATATCTAATGTTTCTGATGTATTTCCACGTGTTAAACTTTGACCATACATTGCTTCTTTAGCAAACTGTGCTTGACTTTCAAGTTTAAACGAAACAAATGCTGCATTTTTACCAGATAATGCTTTAACGTAAGAGATGTCTCCAAATTCACCAAAGCATTTAGATAACCTCAATTCTATGTTATTCTGCATATCCGCAATTCTATTAATATATAATGTCTTATTTATTTTACCAAATGAACCAATACCAGACATATCATCTCTATAATCCATAAACTTTTCTCTTCCAAAACAATCAACTGTTGCAGAAAAAATATCAAGTTCTGTCGGTATTCGATGTAAATAATCACATTTTTTTCCATTGCAACAATAACCTCTTGCAAAATACAAACAAAAATAATTTGATTTATTTACTTCTCCAGCTTTGACATATTTATCAGCTTTGGTATATCCACTATCATTTTTAACGTCACATCTATGTTTTGCATGCACCAAGCCTGTTCGTCCATTATTTTCTCCTCCACACCATTTATTATACCAAATATTAAACACTTGACCAGATTGTTCAGGTTTACTATTGTCCTTGACCAAACTGGGATCCAACTGAACTCGTGCTGGTCTTTTCATCATAATTTTAATAATTATAAGTTAATGATTAGTAACGGTTTGTAGTCAATTTTTTGTTATTCTAAAAAAAATAGAGAACATGTTTCTTACAGTTTGAAATAGATCAACATTTTGAATTTACATGTTGCGAATTTGACTTTTTTATATGCAGTGCATGATCATAAAGATTCTTTTTCTTAGTGAAATTCTTGATAAAAAAGCATATATAAAGCCAAGACAATATGTCCAAAGTGACATCTCCATATGATTCAATTACATTTGGGAATCCATTGTCACTTAGGGTGGATAGTAATTATTTGTCGATTATGTCAATTTCTCCTTGGGGCAGAGATGCAGTTCTTGCAGGACGAAAAGGTTTATTGATTGTCGATTTAGATGATCCATTTGCTGCACCAAGATTGTTACATCACGAAACTTCATGGGAAGTTGCTGATGTTCAATGGTCACCTCATGTCTCTAAGCCATCATGGGTCGTTTCAACATCCAACCAAAAAGCTATGGTTTGGAATTTAGCAAGATCTTCAACTGATGCAATTGAATACGTTTTACATTCACATAGAAGAGCAATCACTGATATTCATTTTCATCCACAAAATCCCGAAATGTTGGCAACATGTTCGGTTGATTCTTTTATTTTAGCTTGGGATTTACGTTGTCCCAAGAGACCAGTTTATCAATGGTCTGATTGGAGATCCGCAGCATCACAAGTTAAATGGAATTATCAAGATCCAAATATAATTGCATCTTCTCATAATAGTAATATTCACATTTGGGATATTAGAAAAGGAGCCATTCCAATGAAAAGTATTGAAGCCCATGACGCCAAAATCAATGGTTTAGATTGGAGTAGAGAAAATAAATATGAGTTAATTTCATCATCTAATGATATGTCAGTTAAATTTTGGTCATTTGAAAAAGAATATGAGAAACCAGTTTATACGATTAGAACAGATTTTCCAGTTTCAAAGACAAGACACGTTCCATTTGGTGATCATGTTTGTGGTATTATGCCATTAAGAGGTGGTAATAATTCCATTTACATGGTTGATTACAAGGATAAAGTGGGAGAAGATGGACTACATCCATCTTATGTCTTCAAAGGACATACAGAACCACTAAAAGATTTTGTTTGGAGGTCGAGGCATACACCAAATACAAGCATTGATGATAGTGAGTATCAGTTAGTTACGTGGGCATCTGATAGAGATTTAAGACTATGGCCTTTAAATGATGATATTTATAAAAGTATCAATTTTAAAAGAAATCGACCTTTGAAAGAAGGACAAAAATTAAAAGAATTTGAATATAGATCATATCGTCCTGAACCTCAAGTTTCAGCTGATAATAAATTAATTATACGATACAAACATAAAGTATATCAAAGTTCAACATATGTGGATAATTTTAAGAACAATAATAACGAGTTTAATCATTTGAACTGGATTTCAGGTATCAAAATTGGACAGTCTGCATTTCAACCTGTTGATAATGATCCTAACAGTGCAACTTATGGTGATAATAGTAATCAGCCACTTAATTTAGGAGAAGAATTCAGTAATGTTGGACATAAATTCCCAAAGCTTAGATTTGAAAGGATATCGGTTTCTACTGGTGTTTTAGTTTTATCATTAAATGGACCGTGGTCGTCTGAGAATAAAGATGAGTTAATCTTTATAAGAATTGAGTTTAATTTTCCAAAAGGATATCCATCTATAAATGCTGTACCAAAATTTAAAATTGAAGATACACATGAATTAACAAATGATAAAAAACAAGAGATTTTAAAAAATTTACAAGAAATAAGTTCAGCGTACTGCTCACATAACAGATTTTGTTTAGAACCATGCTTGAGATATTTACTAGGTGAAAAAATTGACTTAGATTTTGAACTTGAAGAATCTCTTGATTCGTATGGTTTGGATTATAAAGAAATTAATGATGATGATGATCTTATATCGGTTAGTCCAGGTGCTAGTGGTTCTGAAGATAATGTGGCAGCTATTGACAATGGCGATGATGATGATGATGATGATGATGATGATGATGATGGCGACAGTTATCATAGCAGAGTTCAGGATATAAATAAAAAAAAGGGTGCCTTTGACAGCACGCCGCTTTCTAAAGGTTGTGGTGCAATTTGGACACCGAGTGGACATCTAGTATGCTTTTTTACTTCAAATGAAACAGAAAGTGATCAACATTTAATTAAATTTGGACAGCAAGGGTTTAGTTTGGTTAGAAATCTCAAACGAAAACATGTTCAAGACGGTATGCAATTAGGTGACGAAAAATATGATGCAAATAATTTAAATGAAAGTGATACAGATTCAGATTCATCAAACGACAGTTTATCGAATGATTTTGACGTTTTTCAAGGTAGCTTATATAGAACAAAAGTTCCTAACTTATTAAGAAATGTTAATATTGATTCAAGACAATACTCGTCAAAAGCAAAAAGTAATATATTGTCTGATAGATCGATCACAAATACTTCTAAAACGCACCCCTCAAAGAATGTTATCAAAATTTATGACTTACGGTATTTAATACCTATTAAAATGGAGTTAGCATATGAGTATAGAGTTTTAGGAGATGCATCTCATGTACTAGCTGAACATAATGCACTGGTTGCTGAAAAATATGGCTATAAAACAATTGCTAATTGTTGGAAAATTCTATCAATAATACTTTTAAAAGATGTCATTATTGATGATGGGGTTACAACTGCGCTATTACAGAAGTTTGGAAAAGATGCAAATAATCTTGAACTATTAAATAATTATAGATTTTATTGGGGATTTCATCCGTTTGGTGGGGTTTGGTTAGTTACGCAATTGTTTGAGTATTTTAAAAAAGTTAGTGACGTTCAAATGCTAGCTATGTTATCATGTATTTTATTTGAAAACCATGATATACAAGATGATGCTACTTTACCAATTAACTCAATATATTCTGCAAAACATGCTCCAGTTGATTTAAAAAAACCAATTTTAAGAAAATGTTCAAGTACTTTTGCAAATCAACGCAATGGGTCAACAATGAAAAGTCTTGTGGGCACATTTAATAAGTCATCACCACTAGCAATTCATAATCCAAGTAGTGTCTCTTTTAACAGAAAATACTCTAGAAGTGTTCACAGCTACAATACAGTCTCAAGCCCTATTCATTTGGCACAATATCGTATGCCATCAGTTAGTACGTTATCATCATATGAGTTTGATACTAGAAGTTTCAAAAGTTCATCACCTGCAGGTACAGATATGAATTTAAATAATAATATGGTCCTGTCAAATAATAGACGAGGTATAAAGCACCAGGGAAATAATGGAATTGAATATCCAAATATTAATGGTTTTGACACTTTACCTAACTCATCATTATTGGCTCCATTACCATCTATGAGTTCACAATTGAATGGGGCGTTATCAGCGTCATCAGCAAATGTTTTCAGTCAACATTTTTCTAAAAATATGAACTCATTAAATTTCAATAGTGAAGATAAGAAGTTAATTGAAGAGGAGCCTACTTTTAAACTTGAAATGAAGAATGTTGCAAAACTTGATTTATATGAAGATCGATACTGTGTCAATATTGAAGGGTTTGTTAATCCGAAAGAACTGAGAGATTATAGATCAGAGTATGCATCTATTCTTTTCTACTGGGGATTACCAGCAAATAGATTGAAAATATTGAAATTTAACTATAATTCCAATTTAACATCAAAAACAGGTAATAAAAATTCTGATTTTCAAGAACATTATGGTGAAATTGGATGGTGTGAAGGTTTGCAAATTGAACCATTGGATGCACCAAGAGTTAAATGGGATAAAACACATGACAAAAATAAATGTAACTATTGCCAATTAACAGTAACAAAAAGACTTTCAGTTTGTACACGTTGTAATCATATAATGCATGATGTTTGTGCAATTGAATGGTGGGAAAAAAATCAAATGGACGAATGTCCCAGTGGGTGTGGATGTGAATGTCTTACCCAAAAAAGAGGGTTATGATAATATAATTTGATAACACTCTTCTTTACTTTTATGTTTATATTGTTATTAACTACACAATATTAAATTATCACATCAATATTCATTTGATATAATTCGACTAACTGGACAACTAGTTCTTTTAGAAAAAAAGTATGTGAAATTCTGCTTTAAGCCTTAATATTTATTTATTGAGAATGTCGATTGAGCAAAGCTCAGCTAACAAAATTATTCAACAGTTTCTTCTTTTACATGTTTATATTTGTTTTACTGCTTTACTTTAATATCGATTAGTGATAAGTGATTTAATTAGAACAGATATGTATAATTAATTCTGATTACTATTGTTTATAGTACAACGCGAAGTTGGGGCTTGTACCACTTATTCACTGTAAACTGGCACAGTGATCTAGAGCACGAGACATCACTGAGTTCCCACAAATTCTCCCCATATTCGACGAAATATCTTTTATCTCAGGTTTGGTGTTGGAGGGAACCAGTATATCAATAAAGCTTTTTTATTCTGATTTTGTTCAATATGTTTTTCGTTTCAACTTTACTGGTTGATCAACAAAATAATCGACTAGTAGATTAATATGTTTTGTTTATCCATATACATAGCTTTAACTAAGATTTTCTGTCATTTTATTTTAGATTCTTAACTAAAGATAAAAGAAAATAACTTATAGGAAAAGAAGCAAGTTTGGTTATTAGATCTTTGGGTGAATCACTTCACTGGTTTTCCATTTTAAATGATTGTGACGAATCTGTCTTGGAAAACTTGTGTATTGCGCTGCGTCGATCGTCTCTCCGAGAAGGCGGTGTTATAACATAAACCCAATTTCTAGCTTCTGTTTCTTACTTGTTACTACGTTAATTACTTATTCTTCTTTTCTCGTAGACTCCTCTTTCACAAATCCAATGGCATCCAATCCACCATCTACTTGTTGTACAACTCTTTGTATTCATACCGGCACACCAAAGGGACACTATCAATTGATTGATTCTCTTAAATGCTATGTCACTGAAAACTATGCAACTACATCAGAAAAGTTTCTTCTTATTTTCCCAGATATCTATGGTGTACATCTCAAAAATACACAATTAGTTGCTGACACATTTGCTGCTCAATTAGGTTATCCTGTTATTATCATTGATATTCTCAAGGAAGATCCATTTGATCCTGCCGGTACACTTGATTTCAATGGGTGGTTTGCAAACCATTCACCTGAGAAGACAATTGATTTAATTAAATCTTGGATGGAAACATTTAAAGCAACCCATACTTCAGTTAAGTTCCTTGCAGGTATTGGTTACTGTTTTGGTGCCAAATACTTAACACATTATTTAAATGATTCAAATATCGTTACTATTAATGTTGGTGCAGTTGCGCATCCATCATTTGTCACTGAAGATGAATTGAAGGCAATCACAAAACCTTTGATTTTATCATGTGCTGAAAAAGATGATATTTTTACAAAAGAATTAAGATACAAGTCTGAAGATATACTTAAGGCATCAGGTATTGATTATGAATTCGATTTATATTCCAAAACTTCTCACGGTTTCACTGTTAGAGGCAATATGTCTATCCCTCAAGTCAAATATGCTGCAGAGAAGGCATTGTCCGACCAAGTTGCTTGGTTCAAATTCCATGATTCAGCATAAGGATAAAATAATTTTAATATTCTGAATTCCTGGAGAGAATGTAATGTGTATATTTTCCAAACAATACCACAAGTTTAACACGTTTAGTTTATTTATTTTGATATTAGCTTTGACCAGAAGGTTGATTCTTTTAATAGTTTTTATATACCAAATTTAATTATATATTTGAATCACACACAATAAGCATTTACAGAAAACATGATTAGAAAGCCAGGTATGTTATGTTTTTTGCATAGAAAGCACTGTTTTAATTTCGCTGACAGCTTTGTATATAGACCTATAAATGATGGTCGATTCTTTGTGTCTATAAGCAATACCAGAAATATACAAAAAAACAAAAATAATGTATAATTAAAGAATGATAGATGTTGAACACTACAGCACTCTGATGAAAGAACTAGAAAACAATGCATTCGGGTTTTTTTTAGAAATTGTTCAAGATAGCTTTTTAATCAAGGCCATAATACTAATACACTAAATTTGGTTTCTCATCACGGTCAAGAAAGAATATATCATGCTTCAATATATTTTGTGATACGCCATCACTAATTAAAAATGTAGAATATGATGGTATGATAATGATATTTGTCAATTGAATTTCCGCAATACTTGTTAACTACCTTTTTGAATTTGTGTCAAGATAAGCTTTAAATATTGATGACAATATATCTTTTGCTACTGCTGAAGATAATATTTGAAAAGCAGAATGTAAAACAACCCTAGAGTATTGCTATCGTAGCTTAATTCTAATTTAACAAGGTTAATTATATTTTGGTATAAACTGTATTAGCGTAATATTCTCAGACTTTATCAGATTAACTAAAACTATTTTGAAATTAGAAAGTGGTTTAAATTAAAAGATACGCATAAATAGATTTTAGAACAGGGATAAATTGTTTGAGAACAGCAGAAACAATTCTTCGTGCAGTTAATTCTGACTACCATTGTTAATTGTATGAAGTGAAATCGAGTTTTACCCGTTATCCACTGATAATTGGTACAGTGAAATAGAGCACGAGGTATACTCAGTTCCTACAAGATCAGCAATATAAAATCTAACGCGACGTTTCTTACTTCAAATTTATCAACGAACAACGGAACGGCAACGCTCTTAAACATTATTTTTCTTTTATCAACTAGGAAAATGTATCAACCAAATCAATTAGTACTTGCCAAAATTAAGGGTTTTCCTGATTGGCCTGCAATTATAGTACCTAGAGAAAAAATTCCTGCAAAATTAACATCGAAAAAATTTGAAAAACAATTGTCTAATTATTTTTCTCCTGATTCTGATTCAATTGTTGTTAAATTTTACTATGATGATCAATATTCATGGACAAAGTTATCAAATCTGAAACCTCTTAATGAGCAAATTATAAATGATTATTTATTATCTTTTGGAGATGAATCTACATCTCGTGGTGGTCGTAAGAAAAGAATAACTGAAGCCTATTTAAAAGTTAAAGAAGTTCCAATTGATGAATTTTTGGAATATGGTAGTTGGGGAAAACCTAAAACTCCTGAACCTGAACTTGAAACTGATCAAGAATCTTTGAAGCATACAATTGAAGATGATGGTGAAGTAAAACACACTCCTGTAAAGAAACAAAAGAAAAAGCCTGGTCCAAAACCAAAAAGAAAGCCGGGAAGGCCATCTAGGAATCCAGAAAATGAAGAGCCTAAACCAAGAAGAAAACCTGGTAGACCAAAGAAAGAAACCGCTATTGAAACTATAGATGACGAAAAAGATGATGATTATGCCAGTAGTGTAGAAGAAGTAGAAGAAGAAGTTGAAGAGGATGTAGAAGAAGAAGCCGAAGAAGAGGAAGAAGACGAGGTGGAAGAAGAAACACCTTTATTAACTGATACTTTAATGTCAAAGCAACCAGCAGATTTTAAAGTAAACTTCAATGAAATTCCGTTACATAGTGCATTAGTTCAAGAAGTAAATGAAATGACAAATTGGTGTACTGATTTAAGATTAAAATTGCAAAAGCTTATACTCCCACTAAAGGAACAGGAAAAGGGTAATATCCCTGATGATATAAAATCCTCAGATAAACCAATGGAAGATGACAAAGATAATGAAAAAATTGAAGAAGTTGAAGAAATTAAGAAAGAAATTAAACCAATTGAAGAAGTCAAGAAAGAAGTTACTCCATCCATACCGGTTGATTATAAAAAGTTATGCAAGTCAATTGATGAATTAATTGATCCACTATTATCAGCAGATTTATCAAAATCAATTTTAAAAAGTTCAGGATTATCAAATTTAATTTACATTATTTTACTCAAGCCAGAATTCCAAATAAGTCAAATGATTTCTAAAAAGCTGAATGTTTGGTGGTATAACAACTTTAATTTCAATGTGATTTCAGATAACCATTGGTCTGATGATTTTACAATTGAAATGCACCTAAATGATGAAAGCGAAAGAAGGGCCAGAGAAGAAGAAAAGAAACGTAAACGTAAAGAAGAAAGAAAATCTCAATCAGTACATCATACTCCTGACGTTGAGCAACAGGCTGTATAATTATTTATTTATTTATTTAAAACTGTATCTAATAATCAACCCTTTTGTGTTGTAAAAAAACCGTTATCTGGATGCAATATTCTAATTTTGAAATTAAAACATAACTTATTTTTATCCGGCCGAGATTTTCAATTGTTCAAATTGCATAAATATACTGGAATATCCACAGTTTCTTTCTCTTTTACTAGAACTGCATTCTTTTAAAAAAATATACAACAATGTCTACACAACCATTGGTGACAAATCCTTATGCAGATTTAAATACTGATCATTCAACCTCTTTACCTGGTTTTGTTGCTGAAGAAATTATTGAAGAGAACTACGGTTCAACAAATTTATCCATTACAAAAACTCAAGAAACTGATAACGGCGATCCAAATAATGGTTACTTGTTACCATTTAACCAAACCGTTGCAGTATTGATTCCTTTATATTCGTTGGTCTTCTTGGCATCTTTAGATTCAACAATTTTATCAACTTTGATGACTGATATTGCATCTGATTTAAACGCAATCCCATACATTTCATGGATTGCAACTGCGTATCTTTTTTCAACTTCAATTGTTCAACCATTAGGTAAACTTAGTGATATTTTTGGTAGAAAACCCTCATTACTAGTTTGTATTTCCATATTCACAATTGGTTGCTTCCAATGTGCAATGGCAAACTCTGTTTATTCGTTTTCAAGTGGTAGATTTTTAAGTGGTTTTGCAGCTGGTTTAAATTCTTTAAGTTCAATTATAACAACAGATTTGATTCCATTGAGAAATAGAGGTGTTTATCAAGGTTTAGGTAATATTTTCTTTGCGCTAGGTTCAGCTGTAGGTGGTACTTGTGGTGGTTGGATTTCACAAAATTGGGGTTGGAGAATGGCATTTTGGTTTCAAATTCCAATTGGGGTAGCTGCATTTCTTGTGATTTTTTTTTGTTTTAATTTACCACAATTGCCACATGAAGTTGAATTTGAAAACGTTTCAACAAGTGATAAACTAAAAAAAATTGACATTAAGGGTATTTCACTGATTGCATTTAATCTATTTATTTTAATTTTGGTTACAAGTGTTAAATTCAATAATTCCATTTATTATGTAATTTTAGCGGCAGTTTTTATGATGGGTTTAATTAAATTGTATCAAGTTGAAAATAGCCATGAATTTGCTATTATTCCAATGGAAATTATGAAAGATAGAGCGGTCTTAAGTTCATCATTAGCAAATTGGTTTGGATCAATGTATTCTTATGTTTTAATTTATTATTTTCCCGTCTATCTAACAACAGTTTTAAATATTTCTTCTGAAGGTGTTGGTATCAGGCTAGTCCCTAACATTTTTGTTATCTCAGGTGCAAGTATTTTAAGTGGATTCTATATGAAATGGAGTGGTAAATATTTACAATTTTCAGTCATTGTTGCGATACTAGGTAATATTGGATTGGTTTATATGGTATTCAGAACATATCCTGGAACAGCTCAACCATCTTTGTTTGAACAATATTCATTGAATATTCTATCATTAAGTTCTTATGGTTCAATGATTACAGTTACACTATTGGCATTGATCGCAAGTGTACCACTAAATTTCCAAAGTTCAGTGACTTCAATTCAATATGCCTTCAGAAGTGTTGGTTCAACTTTGGGTACATCAGTTTCTTCATTCATCTTTACGTTAAGTTTGAGTAAAGTATTAACATCAAAATTAACTGAAAATAAACCTGATGATTTAACAAACGATAAATTACTTGCAATTATCGATAATGCATTGCATGATGCAAAATTCATTAGATCAAAGAATGCACCGAAATGGGCAACTGATTTGATGATTTACTCTTATAATATTAGTGTCTGGTACACATTTGTATTTGCATTAGTTACATCATTATTGGGTCTGATTGCGATTTCAATGATGAAAGAAAATAAACTCCACTCAAGTGTTCAACGATAGCGCCGCTATTAATATATAGAATCCAGAATAATTTGTTTATAGATGAAGCAAGAAAAAAAGCGTCACAGTATTCTTGTCAGAGATTATGCATTGTAGAAGATACATCAGTGTTGTTCCATGTTCTGCTTGCGACATGATTGCTTGTCGCAAACGAACGGCCGGACATATCGCCACTTTTCCAGCTGAGCCGTGTTCACTCGTTTTTCACTTTTCGTTCCTCACTTTTTGTTTTCTCGCTTTGTAATTAGAAAGACGTACTGTATCCTACCTTTTAACTTTAGAAAGTTTTCTGCATCCAACAGTTTTTTTTTCACAACCTTGAACTTACTAGCCCTTCACTTTTGGTATCTGTAAATTAACTGACTGTCTTTTTTTGAGTGAATTTACCACCAATATTATTCTTCTAGTATCTCCTGCTTTGCATGACACATTTTCTAATTGCATGGTTATCACATAATCAGACAAAAATTCATAATTACTAATATCCAAAAGCTTTCACAAAACCAAAATGACAACTACTACTACAATTGGTGTCTTCGGAATGACTTGCACTTCGTGTACTAAGTCAATAACTAATGAACTTGAAAAAAATACCAATATATCGTCAGTTTCTGTTTCTTTATTGACTGAAGAAGCAATTATTACCCACAATTCAAACATTTCAGCTCATCAAATTCTTGAAATAATTGATGATTTAGGTTTTACTTGTAAATTAATATCTTCGATAGACAATACTCGTATTGAAAATAATGTTAATAACGATGTTCCTGATATAATATCCATTATCCGAGTTGGAGGTATGACATGTTCATCCTGTTCAAAAACAATTGTAGACAACTTATCCAAAAACTCAAATATTAAGTCAGTGGATATTTCATTAATTACTGAAGAAGCAACAATAATACATAATTCAGGCATTTCAACCCATGAACTCTTAGAATCAATTGAAGATATGGGTTTTGATGCTTCTCTAATATCTTCAAAACCAAATTCAAACTCAGATTCAAGCTCAAATTCAAAACTAAATACAAAATTTCCTTCACATAAGTTGTTTAAAGTTCAATTAAACATTCATGGTATGACATGTACATCATGTGTTAATTCGATTTCTAATGAATTCAAAAAATTAAATGATGTTGAATCTATTAATGTGTCATTAATGACTGAAACTGCCACTATTATATATAATGATAATTTATCAATTGATAAAATTAAAGAAATCATTGATGATTTAGGTTTTGAATCACACATAATTCATGTAACTGAATTACTACCAAAATCATTTAAATCTGTTGATATTCTAAGTACTGATTTGAAAATTTTTGGTATGACAAGCAAAGAATTTGCGGACCAACTAGAATCAAAATTATTAGGCTTACAAGGTATAATCAACTGCCAAGTTAATTATTCTTTATCCACTTTAAATATTGAATATGATTCAAATGTAACTGGTATAAGATCAATCATAAATGAAATTAATAGAAATCATTGTGATGCTTTATTAGTCAATAAATTGGATTCAACTTCACAAATTGATTTACTATCAAAGATTAAAGAAATTAAATATTGGAAACAAATTTTTTTCAATTTACTTAAATTTGGTTTACCCGTTTTCTTTCTTGGTCATATTTTTCCAATGATTAAAAAATCTTGTCATTTAGATAATAATAAGCTAAAATTGTTCAGCGGTATTTATCTTGATATTTTATTACAAGTAATTTTAGGCACATATATTCAATTTTGGTTAGGTAAGCAATATTATATTAATTGTTATAAGTCTTTAAGTCATGGAGCTGGTAGTATGGATGTTTTAATTTGTATTTCAACAACAATTGTTTACTTTTATTCAATATTTAGTATATTACGCTCAATTATATACGATGATTATCCAATTGTTTTATTTGATACTGCCACGATGTTATTTTTATTTGTCAGTTTAGGTAAATGGGTTGAAAGTAAAGCAAAGGGTAACACATCAACTGCATTATCCAAATTATTATCGTTAACTCCATCAAATTGTTTAATTGTTGAAAATCCAGAAATATTCAACGATGAGAAATATTTATCAGAAATGGACAACTCATTAATTAAACAAATTACAATTAGTATCGATTTATTACAAAAAAATGATATTGTGATTATTTTACCAGGTTCAACTGTTCCATCTGATGGTGAATGTGTTTTTGGTACTTCTGAAATTAATGAATCTTTGTTAACTGGTGAATCATCACCTGTCTTTAAAACAATTGGCTCACAATTAATTGGAGGTTCAGTTAATATCTCTTCAATTCTTTATATGAAAGTTACAAAACTAGGTGACCAAACTCAATTACAACAAATTGTTAAATTAGTTAAGGAGGCTCAAATTTCGAATGCTCCTGTTCAAAGGTTTGCAGATTCAATTGCCTCCGTTTTTGTTCCATGTATTTTATTATTATCATTAATTACACTAGTGTTTTGGACATTATATATTAAATTTATGCCAATTGATTCAATACCCAAATTCTTTTTAAATTCGAATGGTGAGATTGAACACTTTAAACTTTTACAAATTGCGATTTCTGTGATTGTTGTTGCATGTCCATGTGCTTTGGGTTTAGCTGCACCGACTGCTGTCATGGTTGGTACAGGTGTTGGTGCAAGTAATGGTGTGTTAATTAAGGGTGGTGAAGTTTTAGAGAATGCAAGTAATATTGACACTGTTATTTTTGATAAAACCGGTACACTGACAGATGGTATCATGGAATTAACAAAATATGAATTTATTGGTGATTATAAAGATAAAGAATTTTTAGTTTGGTCTTTGATTAATTTAATTGAATCAAATAGTGAACATCCAGTTGCCAAAGCTCTAGTTAAAGGAGCGTTAAATCATTTATCAAACAAAAAGTCTATATCTCTTCAATTAAATCAAATTCAGACACATATTGGTTTAGGTATTGAAACTGATTGCTTAGATTTGGAAACTAAAAATAAAATGAATATCAAATTAGGTAATGTTAAATTCATGAAAAGTTTCAAAATTTTAAATATTGAAGATTTCAATAATATGATTAGCAAAACTTTAGCAGAATCAAAAATCAGTTCTATTTGTCATATTTTGATTAATGACACGTATGTCGGATATACTGAGCTATCAGATACTTTAAAATCAGATGCAAAGGAAACAATTGAATCATTTATAAATTTTGGTTTTTCAGTTGGTATGGTTACAGGAGATACCATTGAAACTTCTAAACATGTTGCCCAATTGTTAGGTATACCATTAAACAATGTATTAGCGGAATCAAGTCCTGAAAATAAATTAGAATATATTAAAAAATTACAGGATATTGGCTTGAAAGTAGCATTTATTGGCGATGGTATTAACGATGCACCTGCATTAGTTCAATCGAATACAGGAATTGCAATTTCTTCAGGAACAGATATTGCAATAAGTTCATCGGATATTGTTTTATTATCATCTTCCAAAAATACAAATATTGAAGCACAAAGTGGATTATTTGGCGTTTTTGCAAGCTTTGATATTTCAAGAGCTACATTTAATACAATTAAATTAAATTTTCTTTTAGCAATAATCTACAATTTAATTATGTTGCCAATTTCAATGGGTATTTTAATTATACCCTTTAATATAACAATGCATCCAATGTTTGCAAGTGCTGCAATGGCATGTTCATCAACATCAGTTATTATAAATTCATTAACACTAAAAAGATGGAATATAAATAATTTGAAAGAAAAAATCCAACGTTCTAATATTTATAAGATGAACAATAATGATTTAAACATTGGTTGGGATAATGAAATTGTTGATAACAGGTTAGATATTAGTGAATTATCAATTTCAAGTTTTATAATTAATAAACAGCATGCATCAGGTTTCCATCATTCTTTCTTTCTTAGAATGTATGAAAGTATAGTTTCATTGTTTTCATTGAGAAGATCAAGCAGAAGTGCTTATCATTCAATTCAAAGTGAAGTTTAGTTTGAATATCCCAGATACGTTGTTTATTTCTTTCTTTTGTTTGATTATATAAATTTTGGGTGATAATTTTATCAGCTGTACTATTTCTATAAATTATATAAATTAGATTTATCATACATGAGAAATTAATAAAAATATTCAAACGTAGAGCAATTTTGTTTTAATTTTGATGTGAACTTGTGGTATCTGATAAAAAAATTAAGATAACTATTTAAAATTAGAGTCAATCTAAAGAATCAATTTAAACAAAAAAAACAAAAAAAAATGTCTATTTTGAACCAACCAGTTTTAAGAAAAGATTTTCACAATTACTAACTTTAGTCAAAAAATGTGTCAACAAATCGGACACAAATGAGAAAAAAGCTCTTCATTATGAACAATTGATTAAAGAAAAAACCAATATATTAGGTAACGAAAAACAATCTAATGAAATTGAACTTGGTGAAGAGAAGGTTCAGATAGAAGACCAAAAAATCAAATTAGAGAATTTGGAATCTCAATAAGTTGAGAAGTTTCAAGCAATTATGGAGGTGAAGAGAAAATAAAAATTGTTAAAGAGAATCTTGACAAGGTAGAAGCAAGGTTAAATAATGACAAGTTTTTATGAAGGAAGTTTGAAGTTTAGGAAATTAACCAAAATTGATGGAAAAGGTTGAAAAAGAAGCCAGTGAAATGGTAATTTTAAAACAAAATGACAGCTTGAGAGAACAGAATCAGCAATACGATGAGGAAATGGATCAATTAAAGGCAGAATTGTTACAAAAAACCAATGAAACAAGCCATTGAATTCTCTAACGCCAATTAAGTTTCGGGTGGATAAAAAGGAAAATGAATTTAAAACAGTTCTAAAGAAGGCTATATCTTCCAGAAATGGAACCTTAAAGAAAGGTTAGAAGCCCATTACTTGAAAACCAGTAGAAGAATCCTAATCCAAAAGGGAAATATCAAGTTTACTGAGACTTTAAAAGGGATGCAAGAAATTCAAATCACCAGTAACGATAAGAATTGATTTTTAAAATTGTGTAAAGTCCAAGAATTATTGATCAATGCTTTTAATAAAATGATAATTTTATTCATGGAATGTTCAAGGTACAATAAGGAAAACTTCCTTAGTACTTCACTATGCTGTTCAACTTCAAATTTTGTCTGCAAATAAATGAACCATTTTTTTTTTTTTTTTGAATCTTGATGTCCGATAATATACTTGAAGAACCATGATAATGTCTGTGGTCCCCAACTTTCTCTACTTCAATTTTTTTTGTGTTTGGAGCTAGTTTTTTCAATTCTGATTTTTTATTCTTGAAGTTCAAATTTGTTTGCGTATTCGTTATTATTTCTGTTAATTCTTTCCTCTAATAACTCCACGGCATGAATAATTCTGTCTTCATTCCCTTGAATATTTTATGCTTTTCCTCTGTAGCTCAACGATTTGTGCAATACTGTTTTTAATTTTTAACAACTTCTCATTTAATCTTTTTATACTTTCTGTAGTCTTTCAGTTTTGATAAGTTTTATAAATGATAATTTCTCTTAACTTATATCTTATAATGACTTTTTTAAGTTAAGTAATTTATTAAATATACTATTATAATTCTCAAGATCCGAAATTTACTTTCCGATTCCTAGGTCTTAATAAATTATCGTTTCAACGACTGTTGACATTAGTAAATAATAATACTTATACAGTAATATAGAAAACTAAAATTCAAGTCGTCATCCAAAACAAACAACACAATAATATGGGTTGATATTGAATGTGAGCAGACTTAACCTCAAAGTCGATCGGCGTGTAATTGAACAAACGAGTAAAAAGATGACAACTTTTTTGTTGTGATTAAGTAATTATAAAATTGTTATTTCCAGTGATTACACTTACTTTTCAGTAACTCATTATAAATGAAAAGTTATATAGGTCATTTATAAACTAGTGAATTATTAAATTAACTGTTAACTTTGTATTTGAAGCTGTTAAAGCTTTTCACAAATTTTTGGTTATAAATTTAATATACTAAAGTTTTGTGAATTTTTAAAAATTCTCAAAATTCTTAAAAATATTAAAATATCAAAGAAATTAGCAAATTAATTACTTTTTTTTTCGGTTAGTTTAATGAAAAAGTTACTTCGGAGAACGGAAGATTTGTAAAATATCAAGTTTGTTTTTTAATGCAATTTTTTGGTGCTCAAAAAAAGAAATATAAAGCAGTTAAAAACTAATTAGGAAATTAAAATATCAGGAACAATCTCAATAACCATTCAATATCTTTAAGGTTTTTGAATCATATACTTCATAGTTTTTTTAAAAAAATGTCAAAATATTAAATTACAAAAAGCATACACAATATTAAAGCATATAAAATAAACAATCGATTATTGACCTCTTGGAACTAGTCTATCAAAAGGATTATATTCATATTGCATTGAATTATTATTATTATTATTATTGCTATTTGCATTGAAGTATAAGGGAGTAGTCGAACCAGCATTTAAATTTTCATCATTAACCAAACATGATTGAATTGAATTTAAATTTGCATTTGATGCAGTATTTGGTTTTAATGGGGACTTCATTGGCAATACAACACTTGCAGCTGTTGGACCAATTGATGCAATTAATGGAGTTGTAACTGATAATGGAGTTTGTAAAACTTGCTCAGAGTAATTATTCATATTATTATTAAAATTTAAATCTAAATTTAAATGTGAAGGTTTTCTAATTTTTAAAGGATTTGCATTGTATTCTGGTATTTGTCTTAATTTATTTGATCTCATGATAGGAGATTGAATATTGTTATTAGGATTAGAGTTCTGTTGCTGTTCTTGAGTAAAGTTCACCATTGAAGGAATTGATGATAAATTTGGTTGATCAATCAATGAAGTAGAAGATGGGGTATTATTTAAAACAGATTGTTTCAATGAACTTAGTTCTAATTTAATTGTTAATTCCTTTGTTGCCTTTGTAAGAACAGATAATGAAGACCTAACTTCATTTAATGTTGGTATATCATCAATTGCCACTTTTGTTGCAGCCAAAATATTAATGATTGATTTTAAGAATAAGTTTGTTTGTTCATAAAAACTTTTATTCAAATCAATATCCGAAACTTGATTAGAAAATGAATTTATATTCTGAACCATATTCAAGCTTGCTTTAACCTTTCTAGTTTGTTCCATTGCAAGTAAACATTGATTTGTCAAATCTTTAACTTTATAAGCAATATTATTCAATTCTTTAGAATTCGATTCGTTAGCTGTTGATACAGTAACATCATTATCATTATCATTACGTGTTGTTATATTTTTGTTGGTTATAAGCATTGCACTCTTCGAAACTGCATTATTTATTTGAGTAAAAACAGTTTGCGCTGATTGGATTGTATGATTAATCAATTCGAATAATTTTTCATCTTCAACTGTGGTGCCTAAATTATCATTTTGTAAATTATTGGCACCACTGCCACTACTTAAATCAGAATCCTGTCTTTCCACTTTATATTGTCTTGAAATTGATGGTTGTCTATTTGCATTTTGTAATTGTGAAGATGATGGCAGACGAGTTTGGTTAATTGAAGATTTAACTTTTTGACTTATTCTTATATTGTTCATATTGCCATTAACCGAATCGGATCTATTCAATGGTAATGGTATAATTGATTGACATAAACTTGATAATTCAATAAAAATTGAAAATAGTTGATAGTAGATTGATCTTAAAGAAAATAAAGGGATATTAATATTATTAGATTTCAGATATAGTTTTAGGTTTTCAATAGATTGTTTAAGATCAGTCATTGCATTAACTAAAGATAAAGTTAAAATTGCTTTCATATTTTCATTTATTTCTATTAAATCTTTTTGCTTTGTTTTCTTTTCAACATTTTCAAGTACAGCGCAAAATACATCAAAATTCTTAGCTTTTAAGTTTATATTTAAATTGAGTTGGTTAATTGTATTCATAAATTCTTTGTGAAATAAAACAAATTTTTTGGCTAATATTATTACATCTTCCAAAGAATCATCAACAGTTTCATTTAAAGTGGATAACTTTGTAAAAGTACCATTGTGAGACTCTTTATTTGGAATCTGTTGATGATATTTAAATTTATAGTTTTCGTCTTGAGGCGAAAAAATCAGATCAGATATTGAGGTTGAAATTGAATTTGAAGCTACATTGGAAGATGAAAAAGTTGAAGAAATATCAGGAGATGAAACACCAAAAGTAGATGCATTAGTATTGGAAGTAATATTGGCATTATTAACATTAAGTCCAAACTTACGAGTTGCTTGATTTGAAGAAATTGAAGGAGTGGTTGAAGATGATGTTGAAGATCCAACATGTGATGATATTGAGGATGAATTTGAATGGAGCGATTTTGGAGCAGATAAAGGGTCTTCACGAATAGTGTCGTTTCTAATAGAAGTAGATGATTCCACTTGATTGGTGTCGATTGAATGCTGATCAGTATTCTGATTTTGCTCAGATGTGATTGTATTCGATGTTGTACTTGTATTTGAAATTGTGGTAGAAGAAACTGCAGCAGCAGAACTATTTTGCCTAAACAGACGACCCATTCTTTTTTCAGCACGTGTACTTGATCTCTGAGATTCACTGTAACTCCTTGATCTTGCAGGTATTGTTTGCTGTTGTTGTTGATGATGCTGTGGGTGTATAACGTGTCCTTGAGAGGGATTTGTCGATCCAAAAGGTGTCATGCCAAATTCAGAATGCTCTGAAGGCGTTCCGTGGGTTTGGATGTCCATAGTAGATGTTGCACACGAGGAAGAGTACACTAAACAACAATGGCTCAGAAGGACGGAGCTTACCTAATGATTTAACTAAGAAAAATCAGATGAAACTTCTGAGAAACTACAAAAGAAAAAAAAAAGAAAAAAGTTTCTAGTAAGAGGAGTCTATCGACGCAAACGGATAATTTATTATGTTTCAAAAAGTGTTAAAAAGTGTGAAAAGGTGGTAAAATGTACTATATAATCCATTATCAATACACTATGTTGTCACTGAATAAGGCTACATTTGTGAAAATAAAATAGTACATACAAAAATTACCAGAGAATTAATTCAAATGGTCAAAAAGTTATGTGAATTTGTTTAAAGTTTTATTAGGTTGTAAAACGATACATACGTTAATTATTAATTATACTGAATTGTAATACAAAGGCTTTTAGTTAATCTAGTGTTGTTGTTGACGTACTCCACTAACGATATCATCCACACGTAGAAGCATACATGCACTTTCAATGGCTGTCTTTGCACTTTGTTGTTTAATAACTTCCGGTTCCCAGATACCATATTGGTTCATATCAACAATTTTACCATTATCACCATCAATACCCCAAGTAGTTTCGCCATTTGCATGTTTTGCTCTTAATTGTGATAACAGTCTAATTGCATTACCACCACAATTTTGAATTAATGTTCTTGGAATAACTTCAAATGCATCTGCAACTGCTTGATATGGCCATTGTTGAACACCTTCGATTTTCTTTGATCTTTCAGCTAATCCAACCGAGACTGCCATTTCTGTAGCACCACCACCTGGAGATAATGAAGGTTCAAAGAAAACATTTCTTGTAACTGCCATTGCATCTTGTAAGTTTCTTTCAATTTCATTTAAAATATCTTTCGATGGACCTCTTAACAAAATTGTACATGCTTTTGGATCTTTACATTTAACTAAATATGTAAAATATTCATCCCCAATTAATTTAACTTCAAATAATCCACAATCATGTCCAACATCTGTTTCTTTTAGGTCTTCAACTCTGTTTACAATTGTTGCACCTGTTGCTCTCGCAATTCTATTATTATCTGACTTTTTAACTCTTCTTAATGCAGTACATCCACCTTTTAATAAATAATGTTGTGCTAAATCTGATACACCCTTTTCTGTTATGACTAGATCAGGTTTATATTGTAAAATATTATCACACATTAATTTAACTTGCTCTTCTTCAATTTCTAACAATCTATTCCAATCAGATTCCTTGGTAATTTCGACATTTGTTTGGGATTCACCCTTTTTATATTCTAATGGACAATCTAATAAAATGATTCTTGGATTTTCAATCAATCTTTTCATCTTTGGATGAACAACATCTTTATTTAATAAAATACCATCTAAAACAGTTGAATCTTCAATCTCACCACCTGGGATTTTTTCAATTTTAATGTATCTTTTAATATCAATTTCTTTATAATCACCGTCTTCAACTAATACATTTCTAATTGCCTTTAATGATAAATTACACATTTTTTCAGACCACTTAGCAATATATTTTGTACCAATTGCAGCTGAAATTAATTTAATTAATTGTTCATCATTTTTTAAATCAATTGGAATTGAAACTTTATGAATAATTTCTAATGCATCTTTTAAAGCTTGTTTTAAAGCTTGAATAATAACAACGGGATGAATATTTTTTTCAATATATGGATAAGTTTGTGCAAGTATTTCACCAGCTAAAATAATAACTGATGTTGTACCATCACCAACTTCTTCATCTTGTGTTCTACTTAATTCAATCATGGATTTAGCAGCAGGATGTGCAACATCAATTTCTCTTAAAATTGCATGTCCATCATTTGTCAAAACAATACCACCCATTGGATCTAATAACATTTTCAACATTGCCTTTGGTCCAAGACATGATCTAATGATATCTGCAACTGCCTTTGCAGCAGTGATGTTTTGAATTTGTGCTTCTCTACCAGATTGTCTCTGAGTTGATGTGTTGAGAAAGACGACCGGTGCTTGCATGGTATGTTTAGTTGAAACAAGTGAAGTTGAATAATGTAATTCAAGAAAATTATTTCAATAAAACATAAAACGTAAAATTGTAAATCACGTCCATTCCAATTTTGAATTTTGAATTTTCATTTTCATTTTCACTTTTTCAACGGCGACTTTGACCAAGTCTGTATAGTAAACTAAATACCACGTTTTACCAAATACAATTTATCAGTTTTAAAAGAGGAGGAGGGAGAAATCTTATAGGTTTTATGTAATAACAAAATTCAGGTGCCATTCTGATACTAGGCTTTTTCCAAGTTATTTGTTTGCACTGGAATTTCCAATCTCCTTTTGTCGCCTAATGTAGACTAATAGCTTATTGTAAAGTATACATTATAGGAGGTTTATATAAACTACTATCAACGAGTAACTACGTCGACTCTTTATGTTTCCTGAGCGTGAGAGAAGTGCAACAATTTACTAAACTCATTATTTATTAAAACAATAGATTAGTGTGGATACGATGTATATGAGACAACATTCATTAAGTAGTAATGCATATTTCTAATATAGAGATCTTTGTAATCCGCTTAAAAGTGTTTATGTTAGTAACTATATCCAGACAACCAAATATTTACAAGTAAATTTTTACCACGGCGATAACATTATCGTTGACAAACTTCTTAAAAAACAGCAAATTTAGATATTGACTATGTCAGTTCAAGAATGTTAGTAAACAGGTAGTTATTAATACCGTGGATAATTCTCTATTAATCAAATTAATGACCAGAATAGACAACTTAGAAAAACAACTAGCAGATTTCAGAGAAGTATATAACCGTAATGATTTATCGAATACTCCAATAATATGTATTAGGATAAAAATATCCCCTCTACATGTGGAAAGAATCTCTCACATGATTTTCTGTTGTTTTGGGTGTGTTTCGGGGTTATTTTTGGGCTTTTTTTACATCTTTGTTAATTAAATGGGAAGTATATTAATTTTGCTGCGTGTTAGAACAAAATGCGTAAATTACATTCGGCACAAGAAAAGGTAGATAATAAGTATAATACAATTGCATAGAAAACCATAATAAAGGGATGCGGTGATCTAAGAAGTATGCTTTGTTTCAGCCGGAAAAGAACTAAGTAACTACATAGAAAATTACTCGACTAGTGTACTCTTATTTTCGTCAACATGATAGACTTGACAGGGAACGACTTAACAGGGAACGACTTAACACAAACGATTAATGCTAACAGTATTTTTAATCTTGTGCTTTTATAATAGAAAAAGACGTTAGAAAATGAAAGATTGAGAAAATTAAGTAATGAAATTTTTCACTTCTAATAATATTTTTTTATCTTTTTGATCTATTTTAGAATAAAATGGCTACCACTGTTAACACCGAAGAACTATTGGAATGGTTTAAAGACCCATCAAACCGTTCTTATTTCAATACAAGTTTATTATCTCTGAAACAATCACCTATTTCATCAGGTGTTGGAGTATTTGCTAAAAAGACACAATCTCCAATTCCAAGTGAAGCAGATGTTGAAGAAGATAATTTACTTTTAAGAGTACACAAATCAATGGTCTTATCTGCACAAACTTCAACCATTTCAAATTTATTATATGAACATGGATTAACTGGTATGTACGGATTAGTTTTATCATTTATTTATGAAAAACAATTAGGCACATTAAGTCCATGGTATACATATTTAAATTCAATCAACTATAAAGATTCCAAAGGTAATTTAATTTTACCACTGTGCTTATTAAATGAAAAAGATAGATGTATCTTGAAAGGTACAGAAATAGATTTTATGGATGGTTTGAATCCTGAAGATCTGAGAACTCAGTTTACAATAAGTAAACAATTTGCAGTTGATATCAACAATGATTCAAAAATTGAAATACCAGAATTACTATCAAGTGATGATAACTTTGAAGAATTTGCTGCAGTTACAATGATAATCGTATCGAGAGCTTTTGAAATTGATAATTATATTGAATTAGGTTTAGTCCCCGGTGCTGATTTGTTCAATCATGAACCTTATGGCGAAGAAAACGTTCATTTTGTTACATTAGGTGATGTTTGTCCATTTTGTGGTAAAGATGGTGGTTGTAGTCATGACGAATTAGGTCCACCTGATAGTGAAGACGATGAAAGTGAAGATGATATTCTGGAGTTACAACAAGGGGCAGAAGAAAATGAAGAAGAAGAAGAAGAAGAAGAAGGAGAAGAAGAGGATTTTGAAGAAACTCAAAATCTTTCTGAGTCAGAAAATTTAATTGAAGAACTAGATGAAATAACAATGGATTATGTTGATAGAATGGAGAAAGAACTCGAAGAAGAAAAGAGAGCAGAAAAGGAGGAAGAAGAGTCCGAGGGTGAAGACGAAGATGAAGAGTTTGATTACAAGGAATTTTATCTTGATCCAGAAGAATGTTGTGATATTGTAATTAACAGGAAAATAGTCAAAAATAAAGAAGTTTTCAATTCATATGGAGATTTATCAAATGCTGTATTATTAGTCAAATATGGATTTGCTGTTGAAGATAATCCATTTGATTCTATTTGTTTAGGACCTCAAATTGCTAATTATAGAAGAGAACATCCTAACTTAGAAGAACGTATTGATTGGTGGAGTTGTATGGGATGGATTTTACTAAAAGAACAGGAAAAACTTGAAAATGAAGATCAAGAGGAGGAAAGTGACAGAGACAATAATGAGGATAGTGATGAAGAAAAAGAAGAAAGTGACTTTGAAGAAGAGGAAGAGGAAGAAGAGGAAGAAGATTCATGGTTATTCAGTTGTAGACTCGAATATCCAGGCAAAGCAAACAGTCAATTACTTGCGGTCACTAAACTTTTTACCATGACCACTGAAGCATTTGAAAAACTGATAGGAGACGAAAACTGTGATGGCGAGCTGATAATGAATACACTTGTGAGGTCAAAACCAACGGTAGACTCTAAGAAACTTCTGAAAAGCATGATTGAAGACCGTTATCGTACTACTGGTGACGGCAAAACGAAGAGCTCAGAACTGAAACGTCACTTAAAGAAAACTGATCCACTCAGTACTCGTTTTCGTCTTACAATGGCTCTTCTTTGTGAAAAGAAGCTGCTAGAGAAGGCTCTGAAAACTGTGTAATTTTGTGCAGGCATGTGTAACATATAGAATACAGAACATCAAACATTAAATAGCATGAACTTTTCAAATTCATGTTGCCCATACAACAAACATTATGTCGCATCCCATTGAAACTCGCGAATCTCCCATTGGCTCTTTCCTGTTTTTCCAAAAACATCAAGTGAAGAGAGTTAGGTAGTGGAAAGTAGGAATTACGAATAGAACGGAGACTCGTATAAACATTATCTGTTAATCTACAAGAATGCTGTCCGCTTCCAAGTCAATGGCAATTTCCAGAAACTCCATTTCCAGAAGATCACAGGAATTTCTCAGAATCAAAAGAAACATTGGATGCAACAACAAAAACCAATATAGATCCTATTCAGATTATTCAAATCCAAATGAACCAGCTCCAAAGCCATTTTCATTCACTAAATTTATCTTCAAACTGTCTCTTTTAACAGCTACCGTTTATGGTACAGGTGCAGCAGCAGCTTTGATTTATGAACCATTACAAGAACCCTATGTAGAGTATTTACCATATGGTGAAGATGCTTTAGAATCTGTTGATTATGCTTGGAAACATAAGAAAGAAGTTGTTAATTTTGATTATGCTAATTATTACAATAATAAATATGCTAAAATTGCATCTTCAATTAATGATACTGCTGAAAAGTTAGGTTTAGAAAACTATATTAACATCCCACATAAAGGTATTGAATCAACTCCTATTACTCTCGAAACTAAAAAAGTATTAAAGGAAGATGATAAAAGGGAAAAATTCTTAATTTTATCAGATTCTGATAAGAAGGAACCAGTTAATTCGTCAAAAGAAGTTGTCCCAGTCAAAGAAGAGCCAAAAATTGTTTTACCATCAATTTCAATTTCCTCATCTGATAAAAATGTGAACTCTCTTGTATCTTCATTGAATGATTTAATTAATGACTTTAATTCTTCCAGACTAAATGAAAAATCCTCTGAAGTTATTGACAACATTTCTTCAAATTTGAAAAAATTATCCTCTGTTTTTGAATCAAAAGATATTAAGTCGATTACCAATGAACAATTAACTGCACTTCACTCACAATTTGAACAAGAGAAAACTTTACTTGTTGAAAATTTAGCTAAAACTGCCGAGTCAACAAAAAGAGCTTTAGAAGAAAAACATAAGGCAATTCTTGAAAAGGAACTTGCAGAAATCAAAAAATCCCTTGAACTAGAATACCAAACTAAACTTAAGAAGAATGAAGTAGATTTAATTGAACAATTTAATAAGACTGTCAATGATAAAATTGAATCTGAAAGAAATGAAAAATTAAAGAATTTAGAATTGTTATCTCAAAGAGTTGAATCAATTGAAAAGTTTGAAATTGAACTTTCAAAAGTTGCCTTCTCTTATACTACTTTTAAAGAAATTAGAAAATCAATTTCTAAGGTCAGATCATTAATGTTTTCAAACATTGCATCCGATGTTCGTGGTGAAAACTTAGTTGCTGAATTTAATAGATTAAAAGAATTAACCAAACCATTAGATAATGATTTGATTAATGCAACTCTCTCATCATTACCATCAAATGAGGAATTATTAGTTAATGGAGGTGTTTTAACTCAAAGTCAAATTATAACTAGATGGGAAATGTTAGTACCTGAATTAAGATCAGTTTCTTTATTACCAGAAAATCCAGGTATTTTAGGTTATGCATCATCAACAGTCTTCTCTAAATTTCTCTGGTCAAAGTCAGGTGTTCCTATTAGATCCAACGATGAATTTATAGGTAATGATGTTGAATCTGTTATTGCAAGAGTTAATAGCTATTTACAAAAAAATCAATTGGATAATGCAGTTGAAGAAGTTACAAGCTTAAAGGGTATTGCAAGAGAATTAGCGGATGATTGGTTAGTTGATACAAGACGTAAATTAGAAATTAACTTTTTATTTGATATTCTTTCAACTGAAGTTAATTCAAGTGCATAAATTGATATTTAATTTTTATTTTAATTCATTCTTTCTTGAATTATCTTTTATCTATCTACACATTTTTTTATTTCTTTTCTCTTCTATTCATTTTTTTATAAGCATTCTTGCACAACTTGATTTGCTATAGTTTGGCTAGATGTAATATTTATTTATTTAAATGTTAATACACAATAATTTTGCAAAAAAAGTCTAAAGAAATTGTAGCTTTCTCACATTTTCAAGTTAGAATCATCAAAGTGCGTGTTTGTTTTTTTTTAACAATTTGTTAGGCAACTGAATTAAGAGAGTTGTTGAAACAACATATGCAAAGTATTTTTCTTTCTTTGAAGATAATCTTTCTTAATCATGTCCGATAAAACTATAGCACCGCAAATTTATGGTGCTGATGAAATCAATGCAGTAGTTTTAGATCCAGGATCATATACAACACAAGCAGGATTTGCTGGATTTGATCAACCATCAATTGTGATGCCATCATATTATGGTAATTACAAGAATGAAAATGATAAACTTACTAAAGTATTTGATGAAAATGTATTATTTTCGAATGCAAGAGAAGGATTAGAGATTAATCCAATTATTTCAAATAATTTGGTTATTGATTGGGATGGAGCAATGGATCAATTCAGGTATATTTTTGAAAAACTTGAAATCAATCCAAGTGAGCAACCACTTTTATTAACTGAATCAACTATGAATAGTTATCAAAATAAAGTTAAAGCAATGGAATATTTTTTTGAAGAACAAAATTTTTGTGCTTTTTATGCTGTTAAACAACCAACTTGTATAAGTTTTGCACATGGTAGACCAAATTGTTTAGTTGTTGATGTTGGTCATGATTTGTTAACAGTCACACCAGTTATTGATGGTTTATGTTTAAGGAATCAAGTTAGAGGGACTAAATATGCGGGCGCATTTTTAAATCAACAATTAAGACAATTCTTAAGCAATAAATCAATTGTGTATAATCCCTCATTTGAAGTTAAGAATAAACAAGGTATTTTTTGGGAAAATAAAGAAACATTACCTAAATTTGAATTTATAAATAAAGATAAAAAGATAAATCAAAGTGTAACTGATTTTTCGTATTTAAGAACATTAAGAGAAATGAAAGAATTATTACTTGAATGTTGTATGGATGATGAAATAATAATTCCAGAAGATATAACAAAAGAATATGAGAGTGATGATACAAGATGGTTTGAATTGCCAAATGGTTTGAATGTTCCTTTTACATTGTATGAAAGTCAGAAATTATCAAATTCTTTGTTCCATCCAAATGATACATTAAGTGATATAGTCGAAGGTTGGGAAATTCCAGAAGATGGTAATATAATTAAAACAATTGGAACAAAGAATGATGTCACAAGTAAAGATTATATTCCGTTAAGAAGATCGAAAAAGAATGATGAAGATGATAATAATGTAATTACTCCAACATCTGAAATAACAGAAGAAAATAATGTAAGTGATACTAAAATTGCTACACAAACAGATAAAGAATCAAGTATTGAATCAGTTGGGATAACTAATTTAATTCAAAATGTTTTGAATAATTTAGATATTGATTTAAAACCACAGCTGGCAAACAATATTGTTGTAAGCGGATCAACAACATTAATTCCAAAGTTAAATGAAAGATTAAACAATGAACTAGTTTTAATGAACCCAAGTTTGAAAATCAGAGTTCATTCAGCTGGTAATACAACTGAAAGAAAACATGCATCATGGATTGGTGGATCAATTTTATCATCATTAGGTACATTTCACCAATTATGGGTTTCAAAGGCAGAATATGAAGAAGTTGGACCTGAACAATTGATTATAAATAGATTTAGATAATTAAAAGAAAGTTAGGAGAGACTGTGTATCTTACGTGTATTTATTCAAAATATTATGTACTGATTAAAAACAAAAAAAGCATTAGAAAAAAAAATTCAAAAAAAGATTGAAATGAAACAAAATAATATAACATCAACAAGCACAATCTTGTTCATTTGTGCTTGGCCTTTTTGATAAATCAATTGAATTGCTGTTATTTCTATTCTGTATTTTTGATGATGATTTTGTCAGTTGATTCTGAAACGGCATTTTTAATGCAATCTGTTTGAATAATTCTTGAATGTTTTCACCAGTTTTAGCACTTACTTGAAAATTGAGTAAATGTAATTCATTTGATAAAGCAATAATATCATCATTTGGAATTTTTCTTTCATTTTCTAAATCTATCTTATTACCAACTAATGCAATTACAATATCACTACTAGCTTGTTTTTGTAATTCTTTAATCCAATATTTCGCTTTATCTAAAGATTCAGGCTGAGTAATATCATAAACAACGATTGCAGCTTGTGCATTTCTATAATACATTGATGCTAAAGATCTGTATCTTTCTTGACCTGCAGTATCCCAAATTTCGAATTTAATTATTATTCCATCACTATCAGAATTAGTATCATTATTATTTATATCTTCATTTGACAATTTAATTGTTTGAGTTAAAAAGGCAGCACCAATAGTTGATTCACGAAATTCATCAAATGAATTCTTAACAAACCTCTGTACAATGGACGATTTACCAACTGCGGATTCACCCAGTAAAACCAATTTAAATTGTGCTTGTCTTGCAGATTTTGGAGCCATTATTTGTTATTTTAAGATAAGAAAATGAATATTTAATTAATATTATAAATAGGATGTAATTGCAAATCGACGTAAAAATCAATCAAGTAAACTTTCCCTGTAGAACACTGTGTTCTCTATTATGTCCAATCTGCCGTAAGGGGTTCAACAACTGTGAAAACAAAAGAAAATTGAACAACAAGCCATTAAGTGTATAATTAAATCAAAGTGGCAAAAAGTAAACGCCGCTTTTTTTTAATTTTGCGTCGATAGACGCGCAAAACAATTTTTTCTTGTTTTCTTTTTTCTAAAGAAAAATATTTTATTTTGCAGATTTGGTTAAAGATAATTTTTATTTTTTTTTTGCCACTTTAAACTCTTTTCTTTCTTCCTTCAATCACTCACAAACAGTCTTTAGAAGTAATGGCGGCAAGAGCACAATTTGAAAACTCCAACGAAGTTGGTGTCTTTTCAAAATTAACAAATTCTTATTCTTTAGTTGCAGTTGGTGGTTCTGAAAATTTCTATTCTGCCTTTGAAGCTGAATTAGGTGATGTTATTCCAATTATTCATACAACCATTGCAGGTACCAGAATAGTGGGTCGTATGACCGCTGGTAACAGAAGAGGATTATTAGTTCCAACACAAACTACAGATCAAGAATTACTGCATTTAAGAAATAGTATTCCTGAAAGTGTTAAAATTCAAAGAGTCGAAGAAAGATTATCTGCTTTAGGTAATGTTATATGTTGTAATGATTATGTTGCTTTAGTTCATCCTGATATTGAAAGAGAAACTGAAGAAATAATTGCCGATGTTTTAGGTGTTGAAGTTTTCAAACAAACCATTTCTGGTAATGTTTTAGTTGGTTCTTATTGTTCACTTTCAAATCAAGGTGGTTTAGTTCATCCTCAAACTTCTATACAAGATCAAGAAGAATTATCTTCCCTTTTACAAGTGCCCATTGTTGCTGGTACCGTGAATAGAGGTTCCAATGTTGTTGGTGCAGGTATGGTTGTTAATGATTGGTTAGCAGTTGCAGGTCTTGATACCACTGCACCTGAATTATCCGTTATTGAAAGTATCTTTAGATTACAAGACAACCAACCAGATCAAATTGGTTCAAACTTAAGAGACACTCTTATCGAAACATATTCTTAGATTACCTTATATATCACTTCACTTATGTATGTATATCTGTACATTTTGTATAACTTTGCAAAGCAATAAAAGGAAAATGAAATTTAAATAAAATTAAATGAAAAATCTCAAATTCGTTGAGAACCCAAAAATCATCAGAGGTTGTTTTTTATGGTATTGGATACACTTCTTTTGGGCTTTCTATTTGAATCGTGTTCATAACCCATACTTATACGTCAAATGACGTCGATAACTACAATAGACTTTTCAACGTATGTATTAAAACCTTAAGTTATTTAATTTCATCTCAATTGATATACTAACATTCATTTTTGACTTTCTTTTCTTTCAGTTTACCACGTTTAAATACACGTGGAGTTGTTTGGGATAAAATTGCTCAATCATGTACAAATACGGTCACTTCTAAAACATCTATGGATAATGTTATGACTCCTGAAATGCAAAAATTATTGTCACCATTAAAATATTTAAATGCCGATATGAAATGTGATAATGTTCTTGTAAATTCCGAAATTTATTCTTTGTTTGCAATTTCTAAGAATTCTGCAAATTTTAAAAATGTTTATCAAGTTGATATTTTATTCACAATCATTTCCAAATATTTAATTTCAATTCCAAATCAACAATTTAAATCATTAAGTGCGTTTAAAAACGATGATTTAACTCCATGGTCAAAATTATCTCATGAATTAACTTATTCATTGATACAATTTACACACTCTTTCCCAAAATTTAAATCTTTATTATATAATACCTTTAATGAATTTTTAACTTCAGCTGATTTATCCAACTTATATCATCAACTCTCATTCTTAGGTTTTATTCAAGCTTTAACTTCCTGTCCTGAAATTATTAATGAAGATATTTTTAATTTGATTATTTTAATTTTTAATGATAACTTTTTTGATTCAGTTGAAAACACAATCACTAAAGTTCATTTACAAGATGACATCGATTTACTTTATTCCTTAAACGATTTAGGTGTGGAATTTTCTTCATTATTATTTATTAGTTCACTTGAAGTATTACAAATTGAATATTTGAAATTTAAAGTTCATGGAAGTAAAGATTCAAGTTTATTGTCACACTTATTAGAATCAAAATCAATTTCTTATAGTGTTTTTGAGAGTGATTCCATGTTAAATTCTATTTTACAGTATCAATATAAATTTGAAGATTATGTTTCAAATTCAAATGAAAGAATAACTTCATCGTCATTATTTCGTCGTCAATATTGCTTAAAAATTAAGGCATTTGCACTTGAGATTTATAGTTTAAATAATATACTTTCAAATTTAGATTTTAAATTTTTAAATACTAAACTTTCAAATTATTTATCTGAGTTTTTAATTTCAATTGAAGAAGGTTCACCAATTGCTTTAGATATGATATCATCAAATTTATTATTAAATGTTTTTGGTGCAAGTGCACTTTTATCTGAAGAAAATAAAATTTCGGGTTTAAATATTGTTAAACATTTCCCACTTATTATTCAAACTGTCATATTACCAAAAGAGTTTGTTAAACAATTAGCAAATGCTGTTAAATATTGTATGAAGAGTTTGGCAAAGGATGATATTATTTCTTTAATTTATACTTTAATTAATATGATTAGTACCAATTCAAATTCAAAAAATAGAAGTAATACAATCAACTCAATAACAAATGGATCTTCAATTAATGAATCATTAGTTATTGAAAGAAATGATTTAATTTCTCAAAATTTTATCACAGCAGTTGTTGAAATTGCAAATGCTTCAGACGATGAATCAATAATTACACTTGTTACGACTTTATTATATCAAAAAATCACACCAAGTAATTATGAATTAAATGCTGTTTTATTGGATGGTTTAACATCATTTGTTGACAATATGAATAAAAAAGATTTTGCATCATTACTAAAATATTATTATGATGTTTCTGAACCAACACTTAAAAATAATTCGAATCGTAAACTTAATATTGAAACATGGAATAATTTTTCTGAAGCAATGTCAAAATCTAAAAATGAAGAATTATATAATATTTATTTAAATGGTTTATTAGTGCAAATTATTTCAAAGGGTGATATTGATGATTTAGAACACCATAGACCCAATCAATCAGTTACTGAATCTGCAAAGGAAATTGTTTTATTCTTAAAACCTTTGGCTCATTTATTACCAAATATTGATGAAAAACCTAGAATTCCAAGTGATAAAGAAACAGTTCGTAGATTTCAAGATGCTTGGTTTAATTTAGCAATTCATGGCTTTGCTTACGAATCTGCTTTATATAAAGAATGTTTACCTGAATTATTGAGAATTGCTCATAATACTCCACCTTTGGCATCTGAATCAACTTGGAATAGAAGTGAAACTTCAATTGAAATGAATACAATTTTAAGAAGGGGTACATCCAAAACTTCGGAAAGAATTCATAAAGAAATTTTGAAAAATTCAATTCAACTGAAAACTGGTAATTCATTAGATTTAGATTCTCAAATTTCTAGACCTGGACTCATGTTTTTATCTTCATCATTAATGGTTGAAATGTTGAGAGTTCACGTTGGTGATTGTTCAAAAATTTTAGAATACATGTCTGATCCATCAGTTATTATTGCAAAACTTCATACACATATTTCATTAATTGCAACTGTCTGTTGTACAAAATTTGCAAATTGCTTGTTAGAAAATAAAAGTCATGTAACAATGAATAAAGTTACAAATCGTTTAAAACAAATTTTTATTTCATGTTGTCATCGTAATAATGATTTGCAACATTGTGCATTTAAATGCGCAGATATTATTTTAAATAGAATTCCATCAGCTTTATGTTATGATGAAAGTACATTTGCATTATTAGATATTTTAGGATTATTATTTCAAAGTATAATTGATGCAGATACAAATGAATATGAGCCAATGACACAATTTAAATCAAGAGTTACAGATATTAATTTATTATTGTCAGATTCTTATGCATGGAGACAATCAACATTAGATAGATTTACGAGTAATTCAACACGTTGGGTTACAAATACACTGAAATCATGTGATTGTGACATGAAGGCAGTTTTACGTTCTTATGTTACGAAAGCTGATGCTTCTCATAGAACTATAAACTATGGTGTTTCATTTGCACTAGATATGGCAAGTAAAATTTTACCAAATGATCGAGAATTCTTTCAATTGCAAGGTTTCCAATCAAAGAGATTAAATACAACTGCAGGATTTTTATCACAAACTCCATGGAGTTCAAATATGAAGTTGTTAGATAATGATATTGATATTTTAATTAGTAAATTAGATGAAAAAATTTTTATTGTTAAAAGAAAAATTGAAACTTTTAAAAAAGAATTAGCTCATTCTGAATTTGCCGACTTAATGGATGATCTGACAAGGGGTATTATGATGTTACCAATTGATGTTAAAAAATATATCAATGCAATAATTGAAATTCCATTTATGATATTTGATTCAAGTTCAATTGAGCATATAATACCAATTTGGTTAAAAATTATGAAAGAAAAATCAAATTTATCAAGATTTATTTTATCAAATATTTTAAAAAATTTTGAACTTTCAATAAAAAAAGGTTTAGGTTTATATTCAAGAAAATATGACTTGCAAAGTCCTGAATTTAATCCTATGGAATACTTACCAACAAATAAAGCACAAGTGATTCATAATTCTAAAATTACATCATCATTGTTTAAACCTCATTTATTATTAATTAGATTTTTATCATCACATTTCCATGCAACAATGTATCAAAGTAATGAAATTTTAGACATGTTTACAAAGACAATTTTATATGCAATCAAAAATTTGGATTGCGCAAGTTTTCATCCATTTGCAAGATTATCAAGATTTGAACTTATTGATCTTGGATGTGAATTATTAAAGTATCATATTTTATTAAAATCTTTATTAAAGGACAAAATTATTGAAATTTTATTAGATGGTTCATTAACATGGTTTGAAAAAAATGTTACAACACCATATGGTAATAATAAATTAAAGATTAAGGCAGATTTTGAAATTTTAAATATAATTGGGAATTATTTTCAACAAATTCAATTTATTGATTCAACATTTGAGAAGAAGAAAAATACATTATTACTATTTATTGATGATGAAATTTCTATATTATCCTCATGGATTAATCCATTAAATGTTGTGAATACAAAAAAATATTCAAATATTAAATTTGATGATAAATTTTTAGATGATTGTTATAAAATTAATGGTAAGTTAGCAGTTAGTTTATGTTCAAGATATGAAAAAAAGGGTACATTAACAACATCATGTCTTAAAACATTGAAAACTAATATAATTAAAGATCCATTTGAAGTTTCAGATTTACCACATGCATTAAAATATATCGAAGATTCAGATGTACCAGCAATTGTTGCATGGTCATCATCATCACCAATTGATGCAATTAATAAATTTTTACCACCATATAATAGAAATTCATTAATGATTCAATATTCAATGAGATCAATTGAAAGTTATGATACACATTTATCATTTTTTTATGTACCACAAATCGTTCAAAGTATGAGACATGATGATTTAGGATACATTCGTAGGTATATTTTAGAAACTGCTAATGTTTCACAATTATTTGCACATCAAATTATTTGGAATATGTCAGCAAATTCATTTAAAGATGAAGAATCAACAATACCCGATTCAATTAAACCTAAATTAGATGAAATTAAGGAAACAATGATTGAAACTTTTTCTGATTATGATAGAGCATATTTTGAAAAAGAATTTTCATTCTTTGAGGAAGTTACTGGTATTTCAGGTAAATTAAAACCATTTATTAAAAAATCTAAACCTGAAAAGAAGGCAAAAATTGATGAAGAAATGTCATTAATTAAAGTTGAAGAAGGTGTTTATTTACCTAGTAATCCAGATGGTACAGTTGTTGATATTGATAGAAAATCTGGTAAACCATTACAATCTCATGCAAAGGCACCATTTATGGCAACATTTTTTATTAAAAAGAAAAAGGAAATAATAGGAAGTAGTAGTGAAGAAAGTGAAGAAGTTGGAGAAAATGAAGAAAGTGAAGAAGGCGATTTTGAAATTGTTAAAACAAGTGCAATTTTCAAAGTTGGTGATGATTGTAGACAAGATGTTTTGGCATTACAATTAATTTCAATGTTTAGAACAATTTGGATGACATCAGGAGTTGATGTTTATGTTTTTCCATATAGAGTTACAGCAACAGCACCAGGATGTGGTATAATTGATGTTTTACCAAATTCGATATCAAGAGATATGTTAGGTAGAGAAGCAGTTAATGGATTATATGAATATTTTATTTCACAATTTGGACCTGAAACATCACCAGAATTTCAGCGTGCAAGAATTAATTTTGTTAAATCATTAGCAGGATATTCGATTATAACTTATTTATTAGCCATTAAGGATAGACATAATGGTAATATAATGTATGATAAAGATGGTCATATTTTACATATTGATTTTGGATTTTGTTTTGATATTGTACCAGGTGGTGTTAAATTTGAACAATCACCATTTAAATTAACTAGAGAAATGGTTAGAGTTATGGGTGGTAATGTAAATACACAAGCTTACAAATGGTTTGAAGAATTATGTGTTAAATGTTTCCTTGCATGTAGATTATATATGGATTCATTAATAGGTATGGTTATACCAATGTTAGAAAGTGGTTTACCATGTTTCAAAAATGCAACTATTAAACATTTAAGGAAACGTTTTGCACCTGAAAAAAATGATAAAGAAGCATCAATTTATATTAGAAGTTTAGTTAAAAAATCTTTTGAAAGTTTTGCAACTAAAGGTTATGATGAATTTCAAAGATTAACTAATGGTATTCCATATTGAATAAGGAGAAAATCCTTAAATTTATAGAACTATAGAATTATATAATTATTTTTGTAAAAGTATGAAAAGCAGTTAAATTGTACATATTAAGTTATTTTTCTAAATATTATCTTATTTTGCACCTCTTGGCTGTTTCAGGCCAATTTATTAGTTTTACGAGTAAAAAACTTTTATTGTTGAGAGCAAGTTTATTGTTTTGATACGTATTGTAGTCAAAGTGCGTGTTTCTTAGATTATCGATGGGGTTCCAGATAAAGGGTTCATGCTCTACCTATATCTAGCGATATAGAAAAGATACCGCCATAATACCTGATCAATGATGGCAAGATCATATAAATAGGTTCAGGTAAATTGTTTTAGATATCTCATGAAATAAGATATGGACAGATAGGATATTTAACAATCGTCTATGGGATTTTGTTATATCAGATATCATATTCAAAAGGCATCAGCTATAACAAGTGGGTACATTTATTTGTGTCTCGGTGCTTGTATTTGGGTTGCAAAAAGGGTTTCAAAACGCTATGGAAACTCAAATTTCAGCATATCCCCTCTATTTCCTTTATTCCCATGGGACAATTAAGTATTGAGAATAGAACGTTTTTGATCAAAGTAAGTGTTTGCAATAACTTGAGGAAGGATACGCCAGGTTCTTAAAATGAAAACATAGCAAGGCAGAAGAACAACTACCTCATTTGAACTTCGTTGTATTGGGTAATATTTTCATGATATGCATTGATAAACTGTTTAGTATCAATGAAAATTGATAACATGAAGCCATAAAAATACCAAACAGAATCCACATCTATTTGTTGTATTCAAAGTCTAAAGGTATGCGATGGTGAATCATATTGTTGATATTAAACCCCTTTATTTTTGTATTTTACTTAAAACATAAATTAAATTAAAACATGCTTTTTTATTTTTCATTATAAGATAATTTGTAGGATCATAATTTAACTCGTTAGTATTCTAGAAGGGCTGCTTGTGGGGTTAATGAAAACTTTAATAAAATATCAAGAGTTTTTAATTATCACAGAAATACAACCAAAAACATAGTATTTTTTTTTTGCAAGAGCAGCATTTTATAATTACTGATAAGTGTATAAATATTTGATCATAGAGAGTATCTGAAAAAACAGTGCAATCATGGAATCAAAAAACTGTAATCTCTCAGAATTAATTGACGATTAACAGTATATCTAACAGAATCAATTATAGTTTTATTTGAAACAATGATATTAATCTTTCACGTTGAATTTCTACATCACTGGTTTTAAACGAATTTTTTCTAATATTAGTTATTTTAGCCTCTGGTGATTTAATATTATCAAAATGTTGTATCGGTTATTGTGTATCACATCTTTTTCATTTGCTTTTCAAAAATCGTTAAAATAGTAAAAATCAACGTTTATTTGCATAAAAATATAGTAACAAGATCATTTATTTTCCCTTCATCACGATTTAAAGAACAATGATTTAGCGTTTTATAACCTATTAATTTATCCCCAGTTTTTAGTTTATTTTGATTATAGAGTTTCAAGTAGTACTATATCTATACATGCATTACTATGATCAGCGTATATTTTTTTGTTATAAAGTTATAAAAAAACTGGATAAACTAAAAAAAAAGAGGGTGACAGCACTTAAAAATAGGAGAAGTAAACGGAAGAATAACATAAAAAATAAACACAACAAGAATTGAACTAATAGTTAAAGAAGTAATAAAAATAATCTTTACTACTTTTCTTTTTGATAAGAAAAAACGTGAGAAGGAAGAAGTAAAAAAACACCAAAAAATATTGATATTATTAAAGCATGAAAAAAAACAAACAGTGACAGACCTAATGATGGTGGTGATGATGATGATGGTGGTGATGGGGATGAGGGGAAATCAGAATTAGGGGTGAACCAAAAACTACAGTACTAAACTATCATCCATATTAAATGAAAAGTTATTATCAGCCACACCATCAAAATCGAAAATATCAGTATTTTTATTATTCGTATTTGTATTTTCAATTATTGGAAACTGATTATTTTGTAAGGAATGATTGTTAATAGCATTGGGGACAAACGGTCGATTAGGCATTGTTGACGAATGTGGGGTTCTAGGTATATTATTAGATGAAGATGATGAAGATGTTGGATATTGTGATGAATTTGATATAGGTATTGGGGTTGGAGAATTTGAATGAGAACAAGTGGAAATTGTAGTTACAGTCATTGAATTTAATTTTTTTTGAATATTGTTATTATTAGTATTATTGTTAGTTGGAGGTTTTTTAATACCATCCTTTTTAGGTATCCCACCAGAACAAATATTTCTTAATCTATGTCTTTTTAAAGCATCAGCTCTAGGGAAAGTTTTACCACATGGACAAATATTTTCTGCGATTGTATGACCTTTTTGATGTCTTCTTAAATCATGATTTCTAACAAAGGATTTACCACATTCATTACAAACAAATGGACGATCACATAAATGAGTTTGAATATGGGCTCTCGTATTTGAAATTCTTGAAAATACTTTACCACAACACATTTTTAATTCGTTATCGAAAAATTTGCAAACATATTTACCGTCAATATCAGGACCATCAAAATACTTATCTAAAGTACCAACTTCTAAAGTTGTTGTAATAGTTGGTTTTTTCCTAATTTGTTGACGTTTTGAATATTTAATCATTTTTTGTTTAATTATTGAATTTCTATGTGGAGAACCATTTAATTTATTGTCGGTATTATTATTATTATTATTATTATTATTATTATTATTATTATTATTGAAAATTGAAGATTTAACCTTTGTTGGAGTTTGAAATATGGGATTATTTATATCATTATTTAAATTCAATTTTAAAGGTGTATTCATTTCCGAAATAGTTTTATCATTATCATTATCATTATCGATGTATAAAATAGTGGACTCATCATTTTCTTGTTTCAATTTAATTTTAAATTTTGATTGTTGTGATGCTAAAAGTAAATTATTGAATTTCTTAGGTGATTGTTTTGGAGTTTGAAAAATATTGGATTTAATAGGTGATGACATAGCAATTGAATTTAGAGGAGATGATGATAAATTTGAAGATGAAGATGAAGATTTTAATTCTGTTGCTGATGGTTTGATGGGAGAACTTGAATTTAATTGTAAATAATTGACTGGTAGATTATTATTAAATGAACCTTTAGGAGGAGATTCTATGGGGAATTTAAAAGATTTTGGATTACCAGTTGAAATAAAATAATCATTATGATTATCATTGTTATTAGGTTTCTTTTTATTTGGTGTTAAAGGTATTAGATTTGGCTGTGAAATAATAGTATTGTTATCATTGTTATTGTAATTGATATTGTCAAAATTAGTAATATCTTTATATAGAGGTTTTTTATTATTGAAAATAACGGGATCTAATTCATTCATATTAACAAAACCGAAAATTTCAGAACCACTTAATTGTCTTTTATGAGAATGATGAGGTTTGTCAATTGGTTGGGAATTGATTGGTTGTTCGGAAATTCCTAAATCCAATAAAACTTTTTCAATATCATCCTGTTTTGAATTTAAATTTGAATCCAAGAAATCATTATCATCTATTAAATCAACATTGGATTCAGGATCATCAGTTTTAAAATAATTATCGATATTGAAGCTTAAATTATTTGGTAGTCCATTTTGTAAATCATTTTCCAGTTCATTTAACGGATTGAAATCAAGGAAGTTATCATCAGGTAAAGGAATTGGTTTGAAAGATAAAGAAGTAGATGGATCAGATGCAGATGGATAGAAAGTGGTATTTATTTTCAATGGATTTTGGATATTTCTTTTAATGTTATCAGGATTATCATTTGAAGTTAAAAATGGATTAATTGAATCCGGAAGACCTTGCCAATTTAAATCCATTTTTTTTCTTTTCTATTTTGGAGGTGTTGGTGGAAAAAATGAGAGACTATTAGACTATAATCAATCAATTTACTAAATATTATAAACAAATGAATTCGGAATAGCAAAGTTAAGAATCTCTAAAAACAACAAAAACAACAAAACAACAATAGTAGTACTGCAACAGTTACATGATTTAAAAAAAAAAGAATAGGTTGAAATCAACGGGTTGAGAATAATAATATTTCCTGATCTGGCCAAACGTAAACACCGCGCCGGCCCAAAAGAGGAAAAGTGAGAAAAGACCCATCATCATCATCATCATCCGTACACCAGATGCTGGTTGTCTATAACAAAGACGAGTTTACCTTGAATTGGACGGGAATCATCAGGATGTAAATCGAACTCATTCTTCCAATCCAGGAGAACAGCATTCAGATAAGATAATTCCAAAGTGCCAAAGTTGTTGTTAATGGGATTGTTGGTATTAGAGACACCAAAGGACATATGAGGGATGGAATTGGAAGCCCAATTTAACAAATAATTGGGTGGGAATTCACCGATTATTTCACCTTTATTCTGTAAATTTAGTCTGATGTTATATAAATCATGAATTAGGTTTGATAACGATTGGTTTGCGTGAGAGACTTTTAAAGCCAAAAAGAATTTTGAGTAATCGAATTTGGGTAGGATGACCAAGTCATTATCGAATGTTAAATCTAAGGTAGTAGTAGGAAAACTAGAGTTGATTAGTTGATTCTTGAATTCTTGTAAGTAAGATCTACTTTCAAATTGGTTATTAAAACGTATTATTGGTAATAAAGAGACATGGAAATCATTAGTCTGAATATTCATACCTATAAAATTGAAATTTGTTGGGAACACCGAATCTAATTGTAGATGTTTTGGGTAAATTTTGGAACCGATAATTTGAGTATATGGTAAGTTAGTTTTGATTGGTGTGCAAGGTAAGGGGTTAAAAACAGTTGATGTATGGTCATAGAGTCCAAGTTTTAGGTTTTGGAAGTTTTTTTTCAATTTGAGATTAGAGATTGTAGTTAGTTCGTTAAGATAGTTAAATTGTTGAGGATTTATAGAAAGTTTTAGATAAGCCGATACATAGTGGGGGGAATTTGGGACATTTGAAGGTATTGCATGTAAGTAATTTTGAAATTTCATGATGAACAATAATAGGGGCGGGAAGGAAAGAAGGAAGATGTAGCGAAGTTACAAAATGAATAAATAATTTTTTTGCACTATATATATATATATATACATAATAAATAAAATGAATAATTGAATGGAGGAACAATAAGAAAAGGTTAGATTACATTAATAACATTTTTCTTGGATCTTCAATTAATTCCTTAACAGTTCTTAAGAAAGTAACAGCTTCTCTACCATCCAACATTCTATGATCATAAGTTAAAGCAACATACATCATTGGTCTTGATTCCAATTTACCGTTGACGACAACTGCTCTTTCTTTGATACCATGTAAACCTAAAACGGCGGTTTGAGGCATGTTAATGATTGGAGTACCGAATAAAGAACCAAAGACACCACCATTTGAGATGGTGAAAGTACCACCGGTCATGTCTTCTAAAGTTAATTTACCGTCTCTTGCCTTGACACCAAGATTGTGGATTTCTTGTTCGATTTCTAAAACGGATAAAGATTCAGCGTTTCTGACAATTGGAGTAACCAAACCCTTTGGAGTGGCAACGGCAATTGATAAATCCATGTAATCTCTGAAAACCATTGTGTTGTTATTTTCAATTGCACCGTTGGCGGCAGGTATATCCTTGGAAGCTAAAGCGGACGCTCTTGAGAATGCACCCATGAAACCCATTTTGATACCTGTTTTTTTGATGAACTCATCCTTGTATAATTTTCTCATTTCCATTAATGAGGACATGTCAATTTCGTTGAAGGTGGTTAAAGAAGCAGCGGTGTTTTGAGCTTCCTTTAATCTTTCCGAGATTCTTAATCTCATTCTGTTCATTTTGACTCTTTCTTCGGATCTGGAGAAGTTACCGAATGGGTTGATGTTTTCAGGAGCTTTACCAGAGGAGGAGGCGGAGGAGGAGGCAGGGGAGGAAGCCTTTGGTTCATCTTTCTTTGCAGGAGCGGTTTCCTTTGGAGTTTCTTTCTTTGACGCTTCCTTCTTTGGAGGAGGAGTTTCTTTCTTTGGTTCGTCCTTTGGAGCTTCGTCCTTTGTTTCCTTCTTTGGAGCGTCCTTTGGAGCGTCCTTTGCACCACCTTGAGGAGCGGAACCCGGTTCAATTTTGGCCAGTTCTTGACCCACGGTGACGGTGTCTTCCGCCTTGACTAACAAGTCGGTGATGGTACCGGAAATAGGAGCATTGACTTCGACGTCGATTTTGTCGGTTTCGATGGTGGCCAACAATTCGTCCTGGTTGATGAAGTCGCCGACGTTTTTGGCAAAGGAGGAGAGGGTACCTTCGGTGATGGACTCTGCCATTTCGGGCACCTTGATGATTTGGGGAGCACAGAAACGAGGGGATGAGGCGAATTGTCTTGCCGAGGAGACGAGCGAGACTCTAGCAGTACGGATGGTGGATCTAAACATGGTGTGTGTGGAGGAGGGAGGGGAGAAAAAAGCAGAGAGTGCAAGGCCGAAAACAAACGAAACTCATGTACAAATAAATATATTCAATAATCGATATAGGAGAGACGGTGTCTTACAAAAACAAAATGCTACCCACCGCTGCAACAGGCGAGATAAGGCGGTGCAGGGCGAACGCCGAGTGCGGATCCGGGGGCGGCGGCCGCTCACCCGTGCACCACCGCCGCCGTCACGAGCCGCCCGTCCACGAGCCGGGTAACCAGCTGTTCGGGCACGGCCAGCTCCTTGATGTCGCCGTCGCCGTCGCCGTCGCCGTCGGTCGTCGCGTCGCCGCCGGTCGGCACGTTGATGTTCACCGCGCTGCAGCCGCTGGAATACACCTCCACGCCCAGCGCCGTGCGTGCCAAGTAGAGGTTGACACCCGTGCACCCGTCCACCGCCACCACCGGCACGTCGCCGACGATCTGCAGCTCGGTGCGGTCGCACTTGGTGATTTCGACGCTGGCCACGACGCGGTCCACCACAATGCCGACGCCGACGCAATTGGCGACGCTCACGGCCGTCACCTTGCCCACCACGCGCACCACCACGTCACGACAGTTACCAACAAAGACCGACTGGCCCATCGCCGCGTCGATCGTCCGCACGCCCTCCCCCGCGCCGCCTTTGAGGTTGGCCACGATCCACTTGTTGTCCACAAGCTCGAACTGCGGAGGAGGAGACGTTGCTGCTGCTGCTGGGGCGGACGCTGCTGGGGTGGACGCTGCAGCCGGCGCCCCACTGAGCTTGTGCGGCTTCTTGGGCGGCATTGGCACGCTCTTCTTGCGCAGCGCCGGGTTCTTGTGGGTCATTTCGCTGCGGTCCACCTTCTTGAGCCCGCGCGTGATGTCTTCGCCCCGGTTCAACTGCGCAAACACCGCGCCCATCCCGGTTTCCGGGGCGGTGTCCTGGGCGGTTTCCTGGGCGGCTCCCACAAAGAGGTCTGCCGGTGGCGGCGGAGGCGGTGGCGGTGGTGGGGTGCCCGTCGAAGTGGTGGGTGCCGAGGTCGTTCCCACGGACGCCGCTTCCGACGTGGTGGGCGAAACGCTTCCCCCCCCGAGAACGAACTCGCCGGCCCCCGCTGCCCCCCCCCAGCTAAGGCCCGCAGAGTGGTACTCCCCCACATACTTCTTCAACTCGTCGAAGATGGCCAGATACCGCTTCACCCACTGGCCAACCTTGTCGTCGCCCGTGTCCTTGACGTCCTTCAACACCCGGTTCGTCCAGAACTGGCTCGACTCCTTGAAGTCCGGAATGTAGCCCACGGGCTTGTCCACAACAATCCAGCCCAGCACCGCTGCGCCCTCGGCAACCGCATTCAACAGATTGAAGTACTTGTTGTTCCGGTTGTCGTCCTTGATGGCAATCACCTTCATGATCAGCTCGTTGATGGGAATCACAATCAGCTTCTGGAACCGCTCGTCCTCCACCGACATCTTGCCGGCCTTGCTAGCACCCTTCAACACCGCCCTTTCCTTCAACACCGCCTCTTTGAACACCAACGCCTGTTCCCCCACAACGCCGTCAATCTCAACACTCAATTGGACGTATGGCTCAACGAACTTCTCAACCAACACATCAAACGCCTGAATCGAGTCTCCGTCTCCTTCCTCGTCACTCTTAACCACCTCGGTGATCGCCTTGACATTGCCGTCCTTGGCCCCGGTCGTAATACTACTGGGTGGAACAACACCTTGTTCTTCCTGCTCAGCTGCCCACTGTTCTTGATAAATTGTAACATCCTCCAATCTGGATGTCGCAGCCTCCAATCTTTTCAACAACGTCACTAAGTTGTATCCCTGGACGGAATACGAATGGTTCTCTGTCATTTCCAATTGCTTAGTCGATACCAAGAAAGAAAGAAAGAAAGAAGAGAGAAAGAAAGAAACAGAGTGGCAAATTCTCATCTCAAAGTGTGTTTTTCCAAATCAACAACACACCTACAGCTCAGTTTCTCATTTTCCTCAACATGAAATTCCGCTGCATATCTCAATATCCAATATCTACTACCACCACCACCACCACCACCACCATTTCTACAAAGCTCATTCCACACCCCACTCACCGTCTCCTTTCATGGAAAAAAAATTCTCTCATAACTTCCCCAAAAGGGATGACCATCTGCCTCCTCGTCAAGTCCACAAACTCCCCGACTATCCCTCCATTTCTTCTCTCAAACCTTTCAAAAAGGATCCTTCTTACACCTCTGCAAAGCCAATAGTCATTGATTTCGGTAAAACAAATGTAAGAATAGGAATGTCCGGAGAGTCCACCCCATACCTCGATTTCCCAACTCTTAATTCAAGATATAAGGATCGGAAACTGAACAAGTTATCCACCTTCATAGGTAATGATATATACATCGATTCTACTATAAGATCAAATATGAAAAACCCTTTCGATAATCAACTACTGACTAATTGGGACACTGTTGAAAAAATCCTAGATTATTCATTTTTACATCTAGGCGTCGATTCATACAATAACGGAATTTCAAATCCTATTATATTCAATGAAATCCTAGCAAACCCCTTATCACAAAGGAAAAATTTATCCGAATTATTATTCGAAACTTATAATGTGCCTTCACTAACCTATGGTATTGATTCCTTATTTAGTTATTATCAAAATAACGGGAAAACTGGTTTAGTCATTGGCACAAATCATGAGTCCATTAATGTCATACCAATATTAAATTCTAATCCTTTACTACAAATTTCCAAAAGAATCAATATTGGAGGTCATCAATTATATGATTTCATGAGAAGTTCAATCAATTTGAAATATCCTTATTTCCCAACAAGATTAAATGATTATCAAATATCGTCAATTGTTAATAATTATTGCTATATTTCTAAAAATTTCAATCATGAAATTAACAACGTATTAAATTTGAATTATCTAGAAAAAAATGACATCATTATCGAAGCTCCATTCAATGAAATAATAATTGAAGAAAAATCTCAGGAGCAAATTCAACTGGATGAATTGAAAAGAAAGGAAAATATCAAAAAATTACAAAATAAGGCAAAATTGAAAAGATTGGAAAAGTTAAAATTAAAGCAAAAAGATTTCGAATATTACCAAAATATTAAACAAAGTTTCCAAGATTTATCAAAGTTAGAAATCGTCAATTTAATCAAAGAATCAGGATTTGAAGATGAACAAGATTTAGATAAATATTTATCAAATTTGGAGAAATCTTTAAAAAAGGCAAAATTATTACAACAACAACAAGATAATGTTGATGCAAATCCTGATGATAATGATAGTGAGGATATTGATGATAATATAAAGTATGATTTTTCAATTTTAGATAAACCAAATGATCAATTATCTCCTGATGAATTAAAGGAAAAACGTAGATTGAGATTAATTAAATCTAATATCGATTCTAAATTACGTCAACGGAAAGAAAAGGAAGATGCTATAAGGGAGGCTGAAGAATTGCAAAGGAAAGATATTGAATTTAGAGAAAATGATTTAGAAAACTGGATCACCCATAAAAGAAATTTATTAACTTCAATAATTTTAAAACGTAAAGAAAGAATTAAACTAAAAAATGAACTAAATGATCGTAAATCAAGAGCTTCACAACAAAGAATGAAAAATATTGCTTCCTTGGCTGATGATACTCCTTCCGATTTACCTCCAAATAAAAGACGTCATACAACTATTGATAATGATCCAAATGATACTTTTGGTAAAAATGATGATGATTGGTTAATTTATAGAGATATTGCCGATATTGACGATGAAGAATTATCAAACGAAGAATTAAAAGAAATTTATTTAATTGAAAAAGATTTATTACAATTTGATTCAAACTTTACTATTAATGATACACAAGAAAGACAATTTAACTATAAAAATTCAATAATTCATAAATTTTTAAGAGGGCCAAGAGATTTTGATAATGAAGACCAACATCAATTACATCAAATTCATTTAAATGTAGAAAGAATCAGGATACCTGAAATCATTTTTCAACCTTCAATTATTGGTATTGATCAAGCTGGTTTAAATGAAGTTATTGAAGATACTTTATTGAAAAGATTACCTCAAGAATTAGGATTTTCTGGTGATAATAATAATAATATTAATTTAACTTCTTTTACTAATGATATATTTTTAACTGGTGGTTTAGTAAATTTTGAAAATTTCAATGAAAGATTAAATAATGAAATTAAAACAATTTTACCAACTCATTTAAATTTTAAAATTAGATCTGCTTTAAATCCAACTTTAGATGCTTGGAAAGGTATGTCAAAATGGTCTTTTAATGATTATACAAACAATAATTTAAATGGTTTTTGGACTAAAAGTCAATACGAAGAATTTGGTGTTGAATATATGACTGATAATGGTTTTGGTTGTGTTAATCTTACATAAATACAAATTACAAGATAAAAATTTATATATATAAATTGAAAAAAAAATTAATCATTTTGTTTTTCTAATTTATTTAATTTTTCCTCTATATTAACCTTTCTTGGATCAATACCTTTCTTTTGTAAATTATTTTTAATTGATTCTTTCATAATTTCTTTATCTTCTTCATTATCAAATTTAGCAAAATCATCATTAGAAATTAAACCTTCCTTTAATAATTCTTCTCTTGCCATTTTTTCCTTTTCATAAGCTCCAGCCTTAGATTTATCAAATGGACTTGGTCCAATTTTTTTAAATTTTGCAACATAAAATCCATCAACATTATAAACATGTGGATAATATCTTTTAGTTAATTTAATACTTGAATCAAAATTTTTACCTCTAAAACTTGTAAATCCATCTTTACCAATGGTTAAACCTGTTTCAACTAATTTAACATTAGGTCTTTTACGTAATGCATAATCAACAACACATTCATTTTCTTCAACCATAACTGAACATGTTGAATAAACAATTATACCACCATTTGTTGAGTTATGATCAACTGAATCAATTGCACTTAATAATAATTGTTTTTGTAAATGTGGAATTTCAATAAAATCTTTTGGTGAACGATTAGTTTTAACACTTTGATCTTTACCAATAACACCTGTACCTGAACATGGTGCATCTAATAAAATTCTATCAAATCCACCAATAATTTTTGGAAATTCTCTTGCATCATAATTACAAACAATTGTATTTTTACAATTCAATCTATGGATATTGGCAATTAATGATTTTGTACGTGCTTTATTTGCATCATTTGCAAAAATACATCCTGTATTTTTCATCATTGCTGATATATATGTTGTTTTACCACCTGGTGCTGCTGCCATATCTAAAATTCTTTCATTTTCCATTGGATTTAATGCCATAACTGGTAAAAATGATGATGCAGCTTGTAAAATATATTGTCCACTTAAATATTCAGGGGTTGCACCGATTGGAACTTGTGAATCAAAAATTTGTAATCCAACTTTAGTCCATGGTCCAATTGGTTGTAAATTAACACCTCTATTAACTAATAATTGTGCTAAATTTCTTCTTGTTGTTAATAATGTATTTGTACGAATTGTAATTGGACGATGAATTTCATTTGCTTCAAAAAATTCAATTGCTTCATTTGGTGAAAATAAATTAAATAACTTTTCTGCTAAAAATGGTGTATATCCAAAATAATCACATATATCATTAATTAATTGATCAACATATTCACTACGACTACGTCCTTCTTCTGATAAATCTTTAAAATTTTCTAAAACTTTAACAATTTCTAACATTCTTGTTCTAATAAATGTAATATCCTTTGCACCATCTTTTGTTTGAGTTGCTGGATCTTCTTCACCTAATGCAGGTAAAATCTTTGCCCTTGGTTGAACTTGATTTAAACCTAATAATTCTTCTTCAGCTTCTAAATCTTCTTGTTCCTTTTCTAAATCAAGTTGTTTAGAAAATTCTTCCATATTTGCTACATTAACTTTTTCAATTTCTTCTTCACTATAATCTTCATCATCTGAAAACATTGGCTTTTCATGAACTTCATCATCATCATCCTCAAAATCTTCATCATCTAAATCTTCAAGTGTTTCTAATTTACCTTCAATTTCTTCATCGTCTGATTCATCTTCAAATAATGTCTTTCTAGCAGCATTTAATTCTTTTAAATCAACTTCTGGTAAATCTTTGGAAATTTCAGTTATATCTTGATCATCATTTTCAACTTTCTTTGATTTCTTTGATTTCTTTTCCTTATTATTATTATTACTATCGTTATTATTAGATTCTGATTTTTGTTTCTTACTTTTAGATTCAGCAATTTTGGATTCTCTTTGACGTTTCTTTTCTTCCTTACGTTCTTTGCCTGCTTGAAATTCTTCAAATGTTGGTGGTACACCTTGCTTATTCTTAGCTCTTCTACCCATGCTGTTAGTTGGTTAAGTGTTTAATAAAAAATTGACAATTTGAATAATATATATAGGTTTTAATAAAAAAAGAGAAATAATGAAAAAAAAAAATTTCATGTTTTTCAATTCTGCAAAAAAAAAAATATAAAAAAAGAAGACATTTCTGAAAAAAAAAAATTTCAAATTTCAAATCTTTCTCAATTTGAAAAAAAAAAGTTCCAAATTTCAACATGTTTTTTTATTAAAACATTCACTTTATCAATATCCAAAACCATTTTATTTTATTTTTTTTCATTTCGTTGATACATTCAATATGAAGGATTTTACACCACATCAAAAGATAACAGAGGATGATTGGGCAATTCTGCTTTTACCTTCAGGTGCAAGAAAATTAATTCAACTACGTTTAGAAGGTATTATAAATATGGGTAAATTTGGATCATTTAATGTTGAAAATGTTTTAAATTTTCCATATGGACAAGCATTTGAAATTAAAAGTGAAAATGAAATCATTCCAATTGCTACATTAGAAGATGGTATAACCGATTTAGCAGATTTAGATACTGATGAAAGTAAAGATAATAGATTATTAATTGATGAAGCAAATGTTCAAAAATTAACAGTTGAAGAAATTGAAGAAATGAAAAATAAAATTGGCGGTAATGAAATTGCACGTGAATTAATTCAAACAATGATTAAAAATCATGGATCATTTGATAAAAAAACCTCTTATTCACAAGAAAAATATCTTGATCGTAAACATAAAAAATTCTTACGTCGTTTTCAAATTAATTATTTAACTTCTAATGAATTATTAAATTATTTATATTATGAAAAGGAACCTTATAGAATAATGAATTTAAGTATAGAAATGGTTGGTTTAATGATGAGTTTAGGTAATGTTATGCCAGGTGGTAATTATTTACTTGTTGATGAAACTGGTGGTTTATTAACTTATGCAATGTTAGAAAGAATGGGTAATAGAGGTACAATTACTTTATTACATGAAAATGATCAACCAAGTATTCATTTATTAAATAAAACGAGGTATGCAAAGGAAATTTCAATAGATAAAGATAGTATGGTTCAATGTATTAATGTTTTACAATTTTTAGAACCTGAAACTGAAAGACCTAATATTAAAATTTTAAATGATGAAGAATATAATAAACTACCTGAAGCAATGAAAACTCAATATGATAGAAAAGTTAAAAGATCAGAAATTATTAACAATGTAATTGATAGAGTACTTGCAAATGATTTTGAAAGTTTAATTTATGCATCATCACTTAATCCAACTACTTTTATCCCAAGAATTCTACCACGTTTACGTGGTTCATCACCTTTGGTTATTTATAATCAATATAAAGAAATGTTAATTGAATTAAATCATATATTTTTAAGAGAAAAGGGAATATTGTTACCAAATATTCATCATTCTGCTGTTACAAGATATCAAACAATACCTGGGAAAATTCATCCTTTAATGACATCTAGAGCTGATGGTGGTTATGTTTTAACAGGTATAAAAGTTTTCCCAATTGATAATGTTGTTGCTGTTGGTAGAGGTACTAAAAGAAGAAAAGTTAAAAATGGGAAAACTGCAAATGTTGATGATGTAGAAACTAGTGGAAATAGCACACCAGCTATTGAAAATTGTGAAAATAATACACCGATTGTTGAAACTGTCGAATCAACAGTTTCCCCACCTGATATATAATCTAATTAATAGATTTTTTTTTGTAGTTTTAATCCATATTGTTTAGATTTTTATTCATCATTTTATGTAAAATCGAAAATCTTGAATCATGTTTGTAACCTATAACATTACGAATTTTTTCATTTGAATCATACCTAATACCAATTTCCCATGATGTTGTGGGTAATAGAAATTTTTTGACAATGTCTGCTTGATTCTGATATCCAAGTTCAAAAATAAATCCTTCAATTGAAGGGTTTTGATTTATTAAATTTTCACATAATGCCTTATAAAATTCTAAATCTCCAACTAATGCCTCCCTTGGTTCATATTTTAAAACACTTTCTTCAACTTCCGGTACAATTAAGTCTGCTTCAGGAATATATGGTGGGTTTGAAACTAGTAAAGCTGATTTTGTTTTAACATTTATAAATGACTTTGGTAAGTAAGATTTAAATAAATCTCCTTGATGAAAATTTATTGGTGTTTTAATTAAGTCTTGATTACAATTGACGTTTTCAATAGATAAATCAATTGCTTCTTTCTTTAAATCAATACAATCTATTTGTTTAATTTTATGAAGTTCTGATCCAAATCCTAAACCTATACATCCTGATCCTGTACAATAATCGATTAAATTATCAATTTCAACATCTTTTAAAAGCTGTGATGCTTCAATAACCCATTCTTCTGTATCTAATCTTGGTATTAAAACGCCAGGTTTACATTTCAGATCCAGTTTTCCAAATGGTTGGTTCCCCAAAATATATTGTAATGGAACCAAAGTTGACCTTTTATTACATGCATTAATCCATTCAGATTTAGGAAGTTCTTGATAAATCCATCTTGCTTCTTGAATTGCTTGTTTTTCTGGCAGTTTTTTGGATATTATATGTACCATTTTATCCAATATTTTTCCAGACATGACTTATTTAAAACAGTCTGAGCCGGAAATGATTCAACTGTATAAGAAAAGATAATACTAATTTCAAAAATAAAATTTTGAATCTCAAAACGTTAAATAAATTGACAGATTTGAAGAAATTCATGCTTGAAAATCCTTTCATTTTTTTTTATTCTACTATTATTTTGTTTTCAGATTTATAAATAATTATAAGGGAGGGGATAGATGTGGTTTATATGCTATATAAATATATACAGGAACGTCATAAGCAAATTATTTTTTTCTTTACTCTTTTAATTTATTTTACATACCATTCTTAACATAATACATGTAAGATCTTTCGTGAATATCTTCATCATATGGTGAAATAACTTCAGATTCTCCCGGTCTTGCAACTGGATCTCTTAAATAAACTGCATGACAAGTTGAAAATGAAACTTCAATATGCTTTGGCAAGATTGAAAAAACTGGTAAAAATTGTCTTGGTTTCCATGGGGTAAAATATGATTTTGAAGGATTTGATAGACCATACATACCACGTTGCCATGGTAATCTAAGGAAATAATTACCCTTTTCTTCAATTTCACTAAATGGAGGAATTGTAGGATGTCTCTTTAAATTTTCACTCCAAATTTTAATCAATTCATCTTGAGCTAAAGGTTTTTCAGTAAAATCTTGACGAATTTTCTCTAAATATTGGGTATGAAGTTCAGATAATAAAGATCTAATTTTCTTAAAGTTTGAATCATCATAAAATTCACCAATTGGTTTACCATCTTTGTAAGTTGGTATAATCTTTGATAATTCACCTGATAAATCTTTATCGGTTTCTAACTTTGTAATTTTTGATGGTAAATGTTGATAAATCTCAAAAGCTTTTGGAGATAATGATTCACCAAATTGATTTTTAAAAACTTCAGCATTATCAATTTTAGAATCTACTGGCACAGTTTTTATTATATCTCTTAAAATTGATTTTCTATCAATTGAATTTTGGATTTCTTTCATTTTCTTTATTTTATAATCTTGCATACTCTTCTTTCTTTGATCAATATCATTAGAAGCGATTGAATTTTCAGCTAAAAGACCTTCAACATTATAATTCTTATATAAAGATGATAATTTCTTTTGCTTTTCTAATTTTTTTTCCCAGATTTTTCTTGGATTTTCTTGAACTTCTTTAACATATTTTTGCCAGTTAATAACTTGTAATTTATCAACCTTATAAGATTCTTTTAAATTTGGCTTTGGAGTACCTAAAGCTTCTAAAACTCTTTCAGGATCAACAGAGAATATATCACCAGGAGAAAGTGTAAAACCAGGATGTTTTATAAGAACACCATTAACTTTAACGTGACCATTTAAAATGAATTTTTTAGCTTGTCTAGTTGAAGATGCAAATAAAGCTCTAAAAATTGCATAATCTAATCTCTTTTCTAATGGAGCAAAAGTTTGTAAAACCATTGGAGTTGACGGAACTTTACCTTTTAAAGAAGCATCTAATTGTGCAACACCTTCTAATTTTTTTTCAAATAAAGTTTGCCATCTACCTTCTTTAACATGTTCACCATGATAACCTCTAGTTTCTTGCTTTGAAGCCCATTTTTGTTGATACAAAGTCATGATTCTAAAATTTGGTTTAGTCTTCTTATAAAGATTGAACAAGTTGTACTTGTTCATTGAAGGTCTGATTCTACCACGAACCAACGAATTGAGATTTTGCGCTCTCCTGGTCATAGTTGTTGTGTTGGTGATTAGATTAAATGTACAAGTATTATTTTTGATGTAGATTTACTATTAATTTCAGTTCTTTAGTAAATTACTGTTCCAAATTCATGAAGATGCTCGTCGAATGCTAAAAAAAATTGAAAAAACCGGGTAAGTCTGCGTCGATCGACGTGCACTAGGTTTTCCCAAAGAGGCAATCTGCTGAGGACCAGCAATGATGGAGTTGTTCAACGGTTTGGATGGGTGGGAAGTGTTAATATTCGGATGTTGGGATGGGTAGTAGAGGACGTTCCTAATCGCAGGTCTCCAGAGTGCAGTCAGTATATCACTGTGGAATACTTGTTGCTGTTATTGTTGTTTTTTTAGTCACCAGGTCAAACTGCAACTGCCTGTTCTTCCCTGTTCAAAAAACCAGCATTTTTACCGATATTTCTGCACATAGCAATACTCTAATACACCCACTCTGCTGTTTCCAATATTACAGATAGTTTTTTTTCATTCCTTGTATTAGTTATTAGCTATTGAACGGTAGTTTTATTTCAATTCGTTCTATTGACATTTTTATTCTCATTTTTATATCCTACTTCGGTTTCAATCCATTTGTTTATATCACATTCATTGCATCTTCATTATTATTCCTGTATTTCTACTATTCTTTCCATACTCCATTCATATTCATTATGACATCTCCCAAACCAAAATTGACTTCAACTGGAAGTTCTAGTTCAATAAAATTAAAGCAGCATAGCAATAATCACAATCTAAATAATAATAATAATAATAATAATAATACCACTAGTAACAAACTTCGAAATCACCAGAAATTAGTACCATGCTTAACAAATCAAATTCTCTTGACTATATCTTCAGTTATTGGTTTGATAATAATGTGTTCGATTAGTTTAAGTTTTATGATGCCATTTGATGGTGCTGATGCTCCAAATTGTCAAAGTGTTTGCATGTCTCCGGCTTATGCAAAAATACATGCATTCGATTCAACACATACTAAATTTGCTTCGAAATATTCTCTTTATTTATATAGAGAACAGGATAAAGATCAAATGCCTAATGAAGATGGATCTAGTGACTTTAATTTATCTGGAACTCCAGTTTTATTTATACCAGGAAATGCTGGTAGTTACAAACAAGTCCGTTCTATTGCAGCCGAAGCTGCAAATCAGTTTTTTTCAAATAACCAATTTACCAAATCCCTCAACTTTAATACAAACAATTTGGATTTTTTTACAGCTGATTTTAATGAAGATTTTACAGCATTTCATGGTAGAACAATGTTGGACCAATCTGAATACTTGAATGATGCAATTAAGTTTATTTTAACCTTGTATAGTTCAAATGATTCGAAATCAACACCAACTTCTGTTATTTTATTGGGACATTCAATGGGTGGAATAGTTGCAAGGGTTATGTTGAGCTTACCAAATTATTTAGAAGATTCTGTTAATACAATTATAACATTATCAACTCCTCACAATGCTGCTCCAACAACTTTTGATGGTGATTTACTTAATGTATATAAATTAAGTGATGATTTTTGGAGAAATGGTTTCAAAAATGATAGTCAAGATAATTCGAAACTAGCAAAATTTTCAAAAAAGAGATTATCAAATGTTTCATTAATTTCGATCACTGGTGGTGTATTAGATACGACATTACCAACTGATTATACAACTTTAACTGGGTTAATACCTTTAAATCATGGCTTTTCAGTTTCAACAACTGGTATCCCTGGAGTGTGGACTCCAATAGATCATTTAGCTATTGTTTGGTGTGACCAATTAAGAAAAGTTTTGGCAAAAACTTTATTACAAATAATTGATGTTAATTCTCCATCACAAACTTATCCATTAGAAAAAAGAATGGAGATTTTCAAATCAAACTTATTGCCAGGTTTTACAAAACCAAGTAATTTAATGAAAAACGTCAACATTAAATACACTTTACCATATAAATTAAGAATTGATTTAAAGCAACTAAAGGATTCAACTAATAATAGATTCTTTGAGTTACCAAAGAAAATATCAAAAAGAAATGAGGTTGATTCGCCTTTAATTCATCTGTTTAATATTCCGAAAGATGATAATTATCGCTTTAATTTTTTGAGTTCATTAAAGCCATCTTTAATTGAGGATTTGAATGAAAGTTCTTCACCAGCAGTTTTATTATGCAGATCTGCAATTATTAAAGGTAATGATGATTATCATAACAATTTTAAACAAGTTTACGATTATACAACTGACATCACGAAACAATTTGCAGAACTTGAATGTTTAGATATTCATGAATTTGTCTATATGGTCCCAAAATCTTTGATGTCAAATTATAAAATTGAAACTTCACACCCTAATGTTTATTACGCATTGGAAATTCCATCACATATTTTGTTATCATTTAATAATATTGTTCTTGTTGAATCAGATAAAAGTATCACATATTTTAATTCAGATGATTTTGTTTTGGCAGATTTAGAACAAGAATCATCAAGTATTTTGAAACTTGGTGATTCAAGTCTTTATAAATTAATGACTAGAGGTGCCGATATTACCATTCCTGCACATAGACCTATTATTGTTGGCATTGATGTACCAGCAATGAGATCGAGTTTGTTAGCTTATAAATTAGATGTCAGATATTCAAAATCGAAGAATGAAAAATTTTCGCCAATTTTAAGTCAATCCATTAAAAGTGAAACAAAATGGCATCAAAATATTGATTCTGATAAAATAATTACATCAATCATAACAGGTGATTCTCCATATACACCATTCATAGTTAATGATCCATTATCACATACAAAACTAAAGATATTCAGCGATTCTTTGTCATCAAATGAATTAATGGATATTTATTTATCAATTGATTGGTTTCAAAGCTTAAAATTACTGGTCATAAAATATAGACTTTCAATTATTGGGTTTCCACTTTTTATTACATTATTGATTATAGCGTTACAATTTAACTATTATTCAAAGTATAATATATTTCCATCTTATGGTGAAGCAATGCTATATTTATGCCATTTTAAAGTGTTTGCTTGTTTATTTGGATTTTTTTCAATTTTATCATTCATTACATCATCACGTTCTTTTTTTCATAAGTTGATTGAGTTATTTGATCCGGTTGAAAGAAATGATTTAGGATTAATGAGTAAAATTGAAAATTCTAATGTTCAAATTAATATGACATTCATGAGTATAGAAGAACCGTCATTATGGTTTTATGGTAGTTTTGTATTATTGATTTCAATGGGATTGAATTTTCTCCTTTATAATATAATTCTACTGTTGTTAAAAATATTCATTTATTTTTCAAAATATCCTGTTTGGAATCATTTCAGTATTCCAAGATTTCAATATTTCTCTAATCAGAGAAAAACAGTTAGTATATTTTCATTAATTATCTTGGTTTTATTATATTTACCATATCAATTTGCTTTTATTGTTTGTGTTTTGACCCAAATATTTTCATCATTAAATATTTTTCTAACAAGTCCATGTTTAAATGCTTATCATACACCATTTATTAAAGACTCAAATGATAATGCTTCTGATAAAGATAATGAAAAAGGTTATAAAAAAAATAAATTAGTTGAAAACTTCAAAAACTTCAATGTCTCATTCACTATTTTAATGTTATGGTTAATTCCAATCAATGTCCCTGTTTTAATTGTTTGGATCCATGATATTTCTTTAAAATGGAGGACACCATTTTCATCGCATCATAATATATTGGCTATTTTGCCAATAATTATATTTGTTCAAATATTAAATCAAGGTTATATTGTTCCAAGACCAAAGAAAAAATTCAATATTTTAATTTCTAAAGTATTATTAGTTTATTTTGCATTATATTCATTATTATTTGGTACAAGACATTTGTACTTTTTGCATAGTTTATTCAATTTGGTATGTGTTTGGTTCTTAATTTTAATTATACAAGATTGGGGTACAGGGTGTTTAGAAAAGGTTAATTTAATAACTAAAAATATAACAAAACTTAATTGAAAGAAACTCGTTATAGTAATTTAATTTGTATAATAAAATGTTTGTGTATATTCTTTTTTAACTTTAATATAAAACGATGTAACTTTTAATATTTAAATAACCTAGATTAATTTCTTTAAAAGATCTCAAATTAGTATTTTCAAATTTTGAATCATTCACGATTGACACGGATGATTTCTCAAGAATCCATTTGTTATCAGTTGATAAACCGATATCGTCATTCGTGGAAACTAAAATTTTGAAGTTTCCTAAAGATTTCAAAGGTTTTATAGTTATGTTATTACTCAATTCATTGATTATGGAAAATAGCAAACTTTTAAGTTCATTTATAAATGCAAAGGAATTAAAATTATTAGTATTTGATACATTGTCCCCATTCTTTAATTGTTCAAACAATAAAGAATTTTTAAAACTAAAGGCAATTGAATATTTTTTATCTTCATCATAATTTTTATTATAAACCTCTAAATAAATTCTGACAATTGAACCTTCTCCAAATTGATTTTTCAAATCATCTTCAAGTGCATTCAAATATGCAACAAGTTCAGGATGTCTTGTTGAATACACTTCTAATTCATAAAATGTATATAAATTAAATGATTCTTTCGGATATATTTCAAGATAATACCATATTTGCTCGATACTTACACGAATGAACGAGGTTAGTGTTGATATTATTTTATCAACATCCCGATTACCTGAATTCATTCATAAAAAAGGAGCAATCTATCGAAAAGTCTAGAAGTAACATCCACTTAGTAAGAAAAATCCCATGTATAACTTCATAATGAAATATTTTCCTCACTCCGGCATTGCATGTTCAGCCTCCAACAAAAGACGCGTGAATATTAACATGAATATTTGAAACTAGACTTGAACGTGTACAGGTTATGTATGTTTTTATAGAAATTCTGCCCTTCATGCTTGCTTTATTATGGTGCTTTCACGAATAAGCGATGATGATGTTCATGCTATTACATCTGGTCAAGTTATTATTGAGCTTGCTAGTATTATTAAAGAATTATTAGAAAATTCAATTGATGCAAATGCCACTTCAATTTCAATAACGTTCAAACGATATGGTTTAGAAGGTATACAATTTCAAGATAATGGTGATGGGATTAAACAAGAAGATTTTACTAATTTATGCTTGAAAAATTATACTTCAAAGCTTGAAAATTTCGAAGGTTTAGTAAACACAGAAACGCTTGGTTTCAGAGGTGAAGCTCTGAATTCTATTTGTAATGTAAGTCAAATGACAATTACAACTGCAACTGTCTCTGACGCTCCAAAAGGTTATGAATTATTATATGATAAATTTGGAAAATTGATCAACACGCAAATGGTTAGTCAAAATAAAGGTACTTCGATTAAAATCACAGATATTTTCAAAGATTTACCTGTTAGAAAATTGAATTTAGAAAAGCACTATAAAAAAGAATTTCAAAAGTGCTTAAATATTTTAACATCTTACTTAATAATTTTAATTAATACACGAATTGTAGTGAATAATATTGATATCTCTGGAAAGAAAAAGGTTGTTCTTAAGACAAATAGCAACAAACTGATTAAAGATAATATTATAAATGTTTTTGGTTCATCTGGTTTACAAGGCTTGAATGATTTAAATGCCGAGCTTGAATTAGATGATACGCATGTAATGAAATTAAATGGTTTGGTTTCCAAAGCATCAATTGGTGAAGGAAGGTTAACAAAAGATAGACAATATATATTTATTAATAAACGACCTGTTAAATTTCAAAAACTAATCAAGCTTATGAACCAAATATATAAAAAGTACAATTATTTACAAAGTCCTGTTATTGTTTTAAATTTAGAATTAGACATGAAACTATTGGATATAAACGTTACACCGGATAAAAGTATTGTGTTAATATTCAATAGATATGAAAACATTATTTTAAACCGAATTGAATCATATTTAGAAGATTTTTGGGATAACTCCGGAAATTATAATTTTCCTGTTAATGAATCTGCACAAGAAATGATTAAAGAAAGGAACACTAGTTTAACACAACCAAAATTGGAATCATTTGCATTGTTTCAAGAAAGTAAAGACATAGAAACTGAAGCTGAAACTGAAACTGCAGATGGCATTGAAGTGATGGAAAGGAAGTCGGTTAGAAATTCAAGAGTTGTGAAAGTAAATACATTGTTTGTCCCTGATGATTTATCTGAAGATGAAGAACCTGCCTATACGGATAAAATAAATGCAGTTGAAGAAAGCATTCTCGGAAATATAACTAAAACTGTGGTTGGAGAAGATGAGACTGAATTTGATAATAAAAATACCAGTGACAATATTGAAAATGATTTTACTGATTTAACTGTTGAAAGCAAAACCAAAAAAACCACATCGAGTTTGAATAGAACCACTAATGATGCGATTAATGATAATAATAGTGTGTATTTAGAAGAGAATATTATAAATAGTCAATTAGACAGCTCAGTTGATGCGGTTATTCCACACATTGATCACAATGATTCATGCTGTAGTTCACATAGTGCACATTCATATGATCTGGATTTGGTTTCTAATTCTGACAACATTATTCATATTAATGCAGAAACAGAACTTATATATTTACCAGATTCTAAAAATATTGAAGAGGACAATAAAAAAACTGCACCAATTTCTAACCATAAAATAAGAATTTTACCAGAACAAACACATTTACAACCAAATAAAAGAATATGCATGAAGTCAAACCTTAATGAAACTGTTAACATTCAAACATCTGATTTCACAAATAAGGAAGCATCTGAACAACTACTCGGTTTATCAATTCATAAAAATGACTTTAAAAATATGAATATTATCGGGCAATTCAACAAAGGTTTTATAATTGTTCATAAAAAGGACACAGAGGATATTTTAATTGTTGATCAACATGCATCTGATGAAAAATACAATTTTGAGAACTTAAATAGTAAAACGACATTTAAAAATCAGCCTTTAGTTATGCCACAAAAATTAGAATTGAATTCGATTGAGAGACTTACAATTTTAAGCAATTTAGGAATTTTCGAAAAAAATGGATTTAAGTTTAAAACTGATTCGAGTGAAGAGGGTGATGAAAAACAAGAAGAAATATATTTAACATCATTACCATATTCAAAGGATACCATATTTAATTTGAAAGATTTAAGTGAATTGATTCAACTAGTCCAAGATAATGGTTCATCAGCTAATTCAATTGCTAGACCAAGTAAAGTTAGGGCCATGTTTGCAATGAGAGCGTGTCGCTCAAGTATTATGATAGGTCAATCATTAAGTAGAACGAGGATGGAGACTGTTGTTCAGAATCTTTCAACTTTAGATAAGCCCTGGAATTGCCCTCACGGGAGACCAACTATGAGACATATTGTTAAAATTGATCAATGGAAACCCTTTAATGGTGATTATCAGTTATAATGGTTTCTGACCATAGTTGAAAATTTTAATTTCTTTTGAAATTCAAACTACTATATTGAAGTGTCCCAAATAGGAAATTTTTGTTTTCCAAAACCTGATACCCCTTTTCAAACACTTGAAACATAATTTCTTTCAATTTCATTAAATAAATGTCTTATCCTTTTCTTTAATCTTATTAAATGTAAGTACAAACTTTTAGGGTTCTTTTAACAAAAATTGGTTCATCTCACAAGAAAATACACATAGTTCATGTCGGCTTTTCAACCATTCTTTATCGATTCACCAATCTTAGTGACTACACCACAAGATATTATTGTGAACTTTACTGCTGCAACAGGTGATGATCTTTCAGTCACATTGGGTGAGTTTGATTCTTACATGAAAACAATTGTTGTTTTAGCAATAGTTTTTGGTACAAGAATTGGATTATCAGCATTAGCATTTCCAGTTACATTTATGATAACAAAAAATAAAAGATCACCAATTTTTATTTTAAACATGTGTTGTATTGGTATATTATTTTTACAATCATGTCTCTATGCTGTCACATTAACAAAATCTTATAATACAATTTCTTACACATTTTCAATGACAGATCAAATTGAAAAAACTGCAAGTGATATTTCAGTTGTTTCAAATTTATTTTATATTATTTTAATCTTTTTAGTTGAAGTTTCATTTTGTTACCAAGTTTATATTATATTTGAATCACCACAGAAAAATTTAAAAAGATTAGGTTATTTAGCAACAGCATTTTCAGCTTCTTTAGGTATTGCATCTGTTGTTTTATATTTTATTTATATGGTTTATTCAAACCTTGCATTCTACAATAGTGAAATTACTCTTCCAAGATATTTAGTTAATACTCCATTAATTATTTTTGTTACATCATCATGTGCTGTTTGTTTAATGCTTTTATTTAAACTTGCATATGCAATTCGTACAAGACGTTATCTTGGTTTGAAACAATTTAATTTATTTCATATATTATTTATCATGGCATTTCAAACTATGGTTATTCCAACAATTTTAATTCTTATTTCTTTTAATGCATTTTCAACAACAGATCAATATTCATCGCAAACATTTTCAGCTCTTGGTTCTGCACTTATTGCACTTTCATTACCATTAACAACAATGTGGGCCAATTCATCGGTATCAGATAGAGCTCCAACCTCAAGTGCTAATTTAAGTTCACCTGTTTATAGTTCTGCAAGTGATGATAATAATACAATTATTAATTCACCATCCAGTTACTATCAGAAAACTTCAATTGATGATACTGAAAAAACTGGTGTTATTCCAACACCTGATAAAGAAATATTTGAAGATGGTTATACAATGCAAGGTGCTACAGCAAATGATGATAAACAATTTTGGAAAGAAGTTGAACTGTATACCAAAGATTTAGATAAAAATTCAAATAATGGAAGTTTGGTGGATCTTGAAAACAGTTCTAACAAATTAGATGATTTAAAGTTAGATTTAAAATCTAGAACTAGTCCACCACTTTCTTGTGATAGCTTAAAGAAATAAATAAAATAGGAGAAGGAATATTTTAATTCTCTTGTTTTTCTTTTTTTCACATTTTACAATTTACGTTCATTTAATATTATTTTCTTATTTCGTTTTCTTTTTCTTTTTATTTACTAAGCTTAGTTTTCTTTTTCTCAATCATCCTTTTATAATTGTTTCTATAATACATAAAACCACCTTTTTAACAAAAAATAACATAATACTTTAATAAGATCGATAATTAAGTATAAAAATAAAAATAAAAATAAAAATAATAATAGGTACAAAAAATTATAAAAATTGTCTTTTCAACTCAGAATTCATATACTGAATCTAATAAACCATCAATAAGTAAAGAAATTTCTTCTTCATTTAAGGTACTTTCAATTTGATAAATTTCTTCATTAGTTAACCAATCAATATTAGAAACAGCTAAAATCAATGATGTGAAATCATTAGAAACATTGGAATCATCGATAACTTCTAAGGAAGAATCGATTTCAGTAACGTTATCATAAACCAGTGTTGTATTTTCCGCTAGTGCAACTCTATTATAAATTGAGCCATCATATCTTGAAAGTGTATAATTATGTAACATGGATCCGAATCCATGATTACTACCTGTAGCAGCAATTGTAAAATTAGCGGTACCATCTTCTTTAGATTTAATTTCAGCTAGTTTCTTTAAACCAGAATAGGCACCAATATCAAAAGTAGAACTTAGATTGACGTGATACTCTATATCTTCTGGATTATCAATTGGAGGTGATAAAAATTGTAATTTTGAAGCAATGCTTGAATTTGAAAGCATAGTTGAATCCCGGATTGTTTCTAAGGTATTACCATCAATGACTTTAATAGATGAGTTTGATTTTGGAATTGAAATGCATGATTGTGTATCACCAAATTTAGTAATAATATTAAAAGAACTTTGATTAGCAAAATTTTCAAAACTTGAAAGTTTTTGTAGTTCCGAGCCATCTTTATAAATATGTGTAACATTAGTTTCAAATGAATTGTAATAAGAAGCTTTAATAATTTGAGTTAACATACCAGAGAAAGGTGGATTAATTGCAAAATTTTTAATCGTAGTTGAATTATCAATTAATTGAATATCACCAATTGAAGTTTCAATTGTTTCATCTTCCCAAATAGCTAATGAAGCAGAAGTAATCCAATTTGAACCAATACCTGATTTAACAATTGCTTTAGAATCCTCATCAATGCAATTTGAAATTTCGATATCTAATTTACCTTGAGATGACCATAATAATGGTAAAACAGGAGTTAAATCAATATGATAAGGCATTAAATCAAAAGAACTAGTCGAAACAATTGGATTCCATAAAGGTGGTGCAATTCCACCTGAAAAAACATAAGGTTTTGGATTTGTTGAATGAACTCTAATATCATTAACATAAACATTAATAACCCTACATGAACCATGACCATAGAAATGATGTTTATGAGAAACAAATGAATCTTTATATTGATCTAATAAATTAGAATACCAAAATTCTTCAGCGCCATTACCTGAAGTACTTAAGAGTAACAATAATTTAGTTGTATTTAATTGAACAGTTGGTAGAGATAAAGAAAGTTTTGAATCTGGATAATAAACAATTGGAGGAAATTCATTACCATATGTAGAAGTAGTTAATGGTACAATTGATGGATAAGTTAAGTTTCTACCAAATGGATTGGATAAAGTATCATCATTATCATTAAAATATAAGGCAGAAACTAAAACTTCAAATTCACCAGTTAATTTTGGAGTTACCAGATTATCCAATTGAATTAATAAATCATTGGTTTCATTAAAAAGTGAAGCATACATTGAAACATCTTTTTGAGCAAAAGAATGAGAAGCAAGACCCGCTGGTTCAAGTGTTGATGATCTCCAAACTTCATTATTACCTAAATAAATATGTACCATTCTATCATATTGAACACCTTGAACATTGATATCAAGGGTGAGGATAATTCTATCATAAGTAATATTTGAAGGAGGTGGGGTGTATTTAACTAATGCAGGTTTATTCCAAGATAAAGCAAAGGTATGATTTAATAATAATTGTGAATAAGTTGGATTTGAAATATTAGAGTATGGAAGTAAAGGAATATCAATAACTTCATGAATTGGTTCTGAATCAGTTAAATATGATTCACCATCATTATTGTTGATGTAATAGTCTTGTAAATTTCTTAAATCACTAGTAGTTTCCAGTGTCTTGGAATGACATGGATGATGTGACATGAGAGTATTATTATTACCATTATTGTTGTTCTCAATTGGAGAAGTAAAATCTAGTAGATATGAAAATATACTTCTGAAGAAAAGGAAAAGGAAAATAAACTTACAAACTTTAACGGTTGTTAAAGAACGGATGGATTTTTCATCAGAATCATTGGAGGTAACATAGGGAGAATCCGATTTAATTTTTTCTGGATAAACATTATCGTTAATTAAATAATTTTTTTCATCTGCTTCTTCAACATCATCAAGGTTGTCGGATTTGTTGGAATTCTTTAGAAACATGTTCAATTGATTCCACAGTGACCATTCTCTATGCAGTGCACCTTCTTTCATGATAATTGGGGGGAGGAAACAAGAAAAGGCCAGAAATAGAAGAAGAAACCTTGGTTGTTAAAGAAAAGCAGCATGTCCATAGATAAGTAGGAAATTACGGAGAAAAGCGAGAACGGAATTTGGCAGGATGAGGAAAAAAATGACGAAATGACTATTTAGAGTTGGTTATGGTTGTATTTGGTGTTTTAGCTGCAATTGGTGGTTAGTTGTCGTTTTGAAAGCAACAGCATGAATCTTTTCCAGAGTCTTCGAAACATCTTTTCCTCCTTCCGGACAGAGGAGGAAGAACGGGCGTATTCTAGATTGGCGTTTTTCAATTTTATTGGGTTTATAGCAGTTTCCGTGTCATTTTCATTTCTTGCAACTAAAATGCTATAGTTTGATTGTGTAATGATTGATAGTTAACAAGCATTTATTAAAGTATATATGTATGTACAAGAGATGAGGTCATGAAAAAGTGATAGAGAGAGAGAGAGAGAGAGAGAGAGAGGGAAAGAGAGACAAAGACAAAGAGTTTAGATGCAACATAAAAAAAAGGTAAATCATTAATAAAAAATGTACAAAATTGAATTAAAATTAATAAATTAGCAAATATAATAAATAATAATACAATCACAGTAAGTAAGCTTTGGCCATTTCATAAGCTGTCCAACTAATGGCAGTTGCAGGAACATTGAAAACAACTCTTGGTTTTAAACCTCTTGTAAATGCTGATAAACCATTTTGATTATATAAACCCTTTGCAGCGGATATCATACTATTTGCGTTATTTATACTTTTTGTTTGTAAAACAGTTTTAATACAATCCAATGGAGTTGTGACAGCAGCTGCAAACGCACCCGAGATACCACCAGAAACACAATGAATCATAGGATTGTAAATTTGATTAGGATTTAAATAATCTGAAGAAAATTCATAAATACCAAAATTCAAAGCAGCAAATGGTATACTCAAAATTAAGGTTGTTGGGTAACTGATAAAGAAGGATTTGATGCCTTCTGTTCGATAAATATAAGATGAAGTTGTTAACATTGATTTTAGAGATTTATTATTATTATTTTGCATTCGTTGTTTTATAACATCAAATGGAGTCATCAGAGCATCGGAAGTGATAGTTGCAGCAACACCCGAAATACTTGCAATTAACGGATGTTTTTCATTTGTAACCATAAAGTTGGATATATTTTGAATGTTGTTTATATTTGGTATATTATTATTAGCACTAGTTGAATTCCCATTATGATTATGTTTTAATAAATTATTGCATAAGGTAGTTTTAGTTGATTCGAAGACCATGTAATAAATTGCATGAGCTGGACCAGCACCTAAAATAACCGAGGAAACACCACGCCAGAGGGCTAATGAACCTTCGGTTGCACTAATTTTGGAAAACGAAGATATTATGCCTTCACTTGACTTGATTTTCAACGTTTGCATTCTAGTTTTGATAGAGTCAATAGGAAACATGATTGTATGTTCCATTATACCGGCGAACGCACCCGCCATTAATTGCGACAGCAATGGAGAATTATCAGGTAAAGCTTCATAATCTATTTCTAAAGTTTGGGACATTATCGATGGTATTAAATGACGTGTGAGTATATTATGCTCAAGATATGTTTGTAGTAAAGATTGATGGAAGGAGGGGCGGACAACTGAAGCGTGAGCGTTTTAGAACCGACACTGGATTAATGGCAGTTGACAGAAACTATATGAGATGTAAGATATCGGAATTGGACAAACCTGGGCAAAGAGGGGACGGGGAAGACGATAAAAGGCAGACCGGGGGGGCAACGTGGACGGAATTGCAAAGGAAGAGCACAACTGGGGTCTTGGGGGGGGCTGGCTGGCTGCACGGACGTCTTACACTGACACCACCCCAAGCAGAGCCAGCTCAGAATGAAGACCTTGCAAAGCCAAAATGAAAATTCTCGACGAGCGGTGGCCCACGCAAACGGGAATTCTCCGTTTGCGCAGTCCTCGCCATTGGTTAGAAGGTGGTTCAGCATTATCTACAGTGTTCTACCCAGCTATATACAGACGTCCCAGTACTACACACTAAACACGCAGCTCCTGCAGCTGCTCTTGGGCAAGACGGGCCTTCTCCTCCCGACGCAGCCGCATCTTCTCTGCCTTTTGCTGTTTTTCCAGCCGTTTCTGCTCCTTTTTGTCTCTTTTGGCATCTTCTTGCTTCTTCTTGATGTCGGTTCCCTTGACTCGTATGATGGTCCGGCTCTCAAAGAAACCCTTCCGCTCCCCGACGTTGCTCTCCGGCAAGCCCTCCACCTGGCCTAGGATGTCGTCAATCATGTGCAACGTCTTTTGTCTCATGGTCTTTTCCACCTCCGTCAACTCCTTTCTTCTTCTGCCGTACATTTCTAGTTTGTCATTGCTCACTTCATTGCCACCACTGGAAGCACCCGAACTATAGTTGTCTTTGTCTAGATACTCCTTTTCGTCAATGATAATATCAACCTCATTGCCTCTTTTAAGATGATTCTCGATTTCAAATTTCTTTTGTCCCAGTAGATCATTCAAACTGATATTCCATCCAATCTGAACAATCTTTACTTCCCCCTTGGAATTATCGTCATGCTTTTTCTTCTGTTTATTTAGTATCTTGCTGTTGGACAATTTCAGTTTTTCAACAACTTTCTCACTCAAATAATCACCATATTGTTTAATCGCAACCTGTCTATCGACTATTTTTAGAACTACAAGTTTTTCTCCAACCGCTAGCCCATGTTTGTCGGTATCTTCTTCCTTGATGTTCTTGTTACCAACAATAGCAACTCCCTTTTCACTCAAATTAATACCTTGAAATGATTCCACAACGTTTAAAATGGAGATTTCTCCTCGTTCTTTAATGATTTGAACTATCCCCTTACTGTTGGCTGCAATGGCTTCATTGATGATTCGTTTGGCTGCTTCTTTATCTCTATCGTTACCAGTTTCCAAAAAGGTCAACAATGCTCTTTTCCGTTCTCTTTCAGCTGCCGCCTTTTCTTCTCTCTCCCTTCTCTTTTTGTCATATGGTTCTCTATCTTTTCTATTGTTCTGTTTATCATTCTTATTCCCCTTCCATTCACGTCTTTCAGTGTTCTTAGAGTCATTGGAATACTTATCTCTTTTGTTATTATTGTTATTATTCTTGGAATAAAAAGTTCCACCGTTCTTATCATCTCCTTTCTTAAATCTAGCTTCTTTGTTGTTATACTTATTGTCTCTATTATTTTTATCACCTTTGAAAAATGAATTTTCTCCACCCCTCTTGGATTTGAATAAATCTCCATTATTTGTAGACTCTTTCTTTGGCGTGTTTGCTACATTGTTTAGTAAACTTTTCAGATGATCAATTTCACTTAGCTTAATGGAACTGTGATGAAACTCCCTAGAAAGAAGTCTCGAAATACACTTTCGATTCTTCACTGTTCTCAAAAGCATTGTTTCTTTTCTTTCTTGTCCAAAAAAGAGTATTGTTATCTAAAAGAAAACGTTACTGAAACTCTTATTCCGTAGATCCATAGATGTAGTATTTTTCATTTTTCATTTTTCATTTTTCATTTTTCATTTTTCATTTTTTATTTTCGTGATTTTTTTGTCGCAACCTATGAAATACTGAGCGAAGTTTCGACAACAGCAGAGAAATATCATTCCAGTTCTGCTGTAGCCATAGTTGTCTTCTGTTATCTCTTTCGATTGTTAGCTTCATACCTGGGAATCTCTGCATACCTACCTCGTTTGCTTCAAGCCATTTCGGTTTTAGAGCTTTCCGGGTTCCTGGCTCAACTTACCTAGTTCGCTTTCATGTTTGGAGTTGACTATCATGTCATCCACAAAGAGTCCTATCATTGAAACAGTCTGCTTGTTTTTTCCTCTTTTAATGAATAAAGATGTCAATTCATCGTGTTTCATATATCCCAGTTTATCCAAAGTTTTGGCTAAAGTTTCGTGCCATAATCTACCGGCTTGTTTGAGTCCATATAGTCCTCTTCTA